>VDFB02068540.1:0-113618 GCA_007258455.2 Sequoia sempervirens
ATATTTAGTTAAGGTTGCTTAAGAGAGGGGGACCCATTACGTCAGGCCCTAGGTTATGGAGGCTTAGAGATGGAGGGTGACCTAACTTACCTCACTCCTAAAGGAATTGTTTCAAAATGAGGGACAAAAATGATGAGGACTATAAGGCCCCACAACCACTCTTCAAACCTGAAATCTAAACTAGGGATAGGAAAGTTGGTTTTCAAGTTTAACACTGTACCTCAGGTAGCTCTCTATCCAATGACAAAAATGTGGTTTTGGGATGATATCGTGGTATGCTAGTGTCTCTCATAATCCATATGACCAGAGGACCAAAAATACATTATGAACTACTATAAAACAAGATGACGGCCTAGCTAGTCACTTCTAAGAGGAACAAATAGAACTATGAAATAGGAAGATACAAAATGAATATGATAAAATAAACATGTAATGACTAAAGGTGACAAATATAATCTCACAAGATGCTCTTTCATAAAATAGATTCAAATGCATGTCCCACCTACACACAAAGAAGAGGGAAAAATGGATTGGAGATGTATAGGGGTCTTCCTTGATGAGACCCTTGTTTGATTATTTCCACCTCCATGACAACTAAGATAGCAACGATAGGAAATATATGATAAGTAAAGAAAAGAGAGTACACGAATAACACTACAAAATAGTATGAAGCTACTCAACCAAATCGTAAAGGAGAGGAGCGAAACATTACAACCTCCACCAATAGCTCACTAGCCAATGATGGAGAAAGATGGCTTGAACAATCACTAGAGCTTCAACTATGATGAAGGGAGGTGTTGCAAAACCTCAAACACATGCTACAATGGCTTGTTCCAAACTTTCTTTATGGAGTTGATGGAGTGTTGTTGCTACTACTATGAAGTGCCAAAGTGCAGCTTGAAGTGATAGAAGTGAAGAGATTAGAAGAAGTGATACCAAAGAGATGAAGTAAATTCTTAGAAATCACCAAAAGGGATGATTTGCATGAAGAATGAATCTTTTTGAAGGTGAGGTGAGGATAATTTGGAATTTTTGGGTTAGTTGGTTGAAGAGGGACGTTACAAATCATTCCCAATAAGAAGTGTAATACCTCTACAGCAGGATGTAGGTCCTTCGAGGATGTAGGGTGCACCACACAGCAAAATCTGTGCACACATCTTCAAAATATTCTTTTATCGATGCAAAGATGAATTCAAGTGGAGGCAAGGTGGCTTTCGTTGATGTGAATTTCCTGCTTGGATTTAGTTTCCTAAGTTAGAGTAGAAAAGGAAAATTTGTGTAAGAGGTGCAAATTCATGCCTATGCATTTTTCTCCCACTTTAGCAAGCGCGAATACTGATCTAGAAAACTTGAGAGCCTAGGACAAGTAAAGGACTTCATAGCCTCACATAACTATGAATATGTAGAATGAAAGCATGTTATAGGCTGATAAAATTGCGAGGTGACCCCCAAGAAGTAAGCCCCTCACAAGCCCATAGACCTACAAGGAAGGTGTCCTTCAAGATCTCTCACATGAAGGAAACTAAGAAAATTACCTTACAGACCCATAGACCTGCAAAGAAGGTTTCCTCCAAGATCTCTCACTTAGAGGATGCCAGGCTTACTGCTCTGAGACCCATAAACTTGCAGGAAGGGTGTCTCAAGATCTCTCACATGAAGGAAAGTAAGAAAGCACCTCAAAACCCACAAACTTGCAGGGAGTGTCCCCAAGATCTCACATGGAGGAAGCTTAGAGGTGTACTCTGAAGCACATACACCGCAAGGAAGGTATCTCAGATATCTCACATGAGGGAAACCTAGAAGGAGACTTGGCGAGTTGGAAAGTAAACTACATAGGTTCACACACAAAGTGACATGTTGCAAGTAGATAAAATATGTCAAAAGTAGCCATATAGGAAATAAATGAAATTGAAGGCTTCAAATGGGTCCCTGAGGCAGAGCAGCAAAGAGGGTTACTCAGGGATGCACTATTTGAAAGTACAAAAGAACATTTTCTCAAATCAATTCATCATCAGGAATCCCTTTGAAAGATGTTCACTTCATCAAGGTATTTGAAAGGAAAAATGCTCCCCTCATGAGGGAAGATGGGTTATCCCAGAGGAAGGTTCTCAAGTTCTTTCTTTAGGAATCCCATGATGAAGGATGGTATGTGCAAGATCATCATGGAAAAATAGGCATGGTGGCAATTTTTTGAGAAGAATTAGAGTTAGGAAACTTGTCTTAAAAATTTGAATAAGTTATCTATATGTTTCAAAATATGTAGAATAGAATATGTAGCAAATTGAATGTAGTTTCTAAAATACCCCTAGGTTTATTTTTTAAATTCTGTTGGTGAAAATTTGAAATTTCAATGCAATAGTACTTAAATTTCAAGGGAAAAATAAAGAAGTAGAGTGTCTGATAAATACACCCTAACCACAATAAAATGATAATATTTTTTTATAATATTTTAAATATAAGTGGAATGAATCATGTCGATGTGATGCATATTTTTTTGTAATTTTTTTCCAAGTAAATAATTAATTATGAATTTTTTATTACAACTTTTAAAAAATATAAAAACTCGTATGTCTGACCACCTTAACTTGGTCAAAAATTCATGAAATTCAAATTTTTTTAAAAAATCTTATAGTATGTAAAGCATAGAATGTGATGCATGCTTTAGATTCAAAAAATGTCATATCATTTGAAAGCTATAGATGTTTTTCAATCAGCCTATCAATTAGGACTTTAGTCGTAATTCAAATAGAAAATGAATAATAATTATTTATTAAATTCAAAGTAAAAAATAATTTATATTGGTGGAAAGTTGATAATCTCCTTTAAAAACCCTTTTTGTTTCATCAATTTTGGGTTAAAAAAGAGTTGTCAGCCACATACCCTACACATACCCATCATATCACCACTTTTTGGCCCATCATGATCTTGCACATACCCAGGAAACATGTTCCATTAGGGTTCCAGTCATGAATACATTTCTGAAAAAGGAAATGTTCATGAGGATTTTCAAGAAAAGATTCGTTGGCAACGAATGTGTTTTTTGAAAATTGAAACATCATAGAATTGGAGTTGTCACACATGAGAGGGAAAACTCAAGAAAAAAAGAGAAAAAAGAAGGAAAAAGAGAGAAAAAGAGATAAACAGAAACAAAGGGCATAGGGGTGATCTGATATTTCGGGGTGAGAGTTGCTCATAAATATATGCAAGTATAGTAGTAGTATATTAATGAACTATCATCAAGCCCCTACTATATCATTTGGAGCATGTGAAGAATGCATGAAAAGACAAAGAGAAAATAAAAAATTAGGTCAACATGGAGGGGAAGCCTAAATTCCCCCAACAATTTGCATTGTCCCCAATTTATTGAAAGTAAAACACAAAAATGGAAGAATGATGAAACAAATAGAAGAAGGTTTACAAAACAAAAATCACTCCTATATCCAAGCACCAAAAAGGGTGATAGGGGTCATCTAGGAATACATAGCATGATCATGGGGGAACACGTCACAACACACACACACTCATCTAACCTAAAGATAAAGAAGGGGCCTCCCCCTAACACTTATCAACCAAGAGGTCATTCGCTTCCCACTCTAGATGATAGTGGGGGGATGGAGGATGAGCTTGTAGTGGTGGAATGTTAAGGGGAGGTGTTTCAAACCCTCCCATAATAAAGGGTAATGAAGAGGTCCCACAAGGACCCCTCCACTAAGCTCTTGTGGAGCTAGGGTTAGTGACTTTGTGAAGATCACTGACAAGGTTAGAACTTCATCCAGAGTGTTAAACATGCACTTTACATGAGTGCCATCTTTCACCTGAATGGACGGAGAGGAATGCACCAAAGATTCACCACTAGGATCACTAAAAAAGAGGGAGCAACTTGGCAGCTAATGTAGGACCACCTTTCAGAGAAGGTGGGGTCCTCTTAGGGTGATCCCACAATATTGGTTTGCAATTTTTGGGAGATCCTGATTTTTGCTGAAATCACATCTTTTTAGAAAATATAATGATTTAAGCCTTGAAAAGTTTCATTTAAAGGATTCCAATTGAAGAAATTTTGATCAAACCACCTTAGATCAAACCCACTTGGATAGAACCCTGCTAGTTTTAAACCATACCTATAACGAAGTCTCGTTTACACCTAGCAAAATGCTAATAAGAGACAACTTTTGATTTACCTTATGAGGGATCAAATAAATTCATTTAAAATTTACTTTTTGTAAGTATGTAGTCCTCATTATAAGCTTCCCAAAAAGTATAATTTTAAATAAATTCAATTTTATTATTATATTTATTTTTTTATGTCTTGTGAATGTAGGTTTTTCACTGAAAATCAAACTCTTTGTTTAGCACATATGGAAAAATAGCATATTATCAAAAAAAAAATTGAAAAAAATAAGTGCACTATATATTGAAGTCCTTGATCGAACAAAAAACAAGATGAATTTTGATACATACAAAAAAAATTATGTTGTATGTGGTCTGCCTATGTCTGAATTGTAATTGGTTTGAATTTGAAACTTGACTAAGAAAAAAATATTTAATAAAATAGTGTGAAACCAAATAGAAGTGCTAGATACCATAGTTACAAATCTAAATTTGAAAAAATTAGAATTTTATCCTTCATGGAAAAGAGTTATGTTGTATACGGTGAGCATCACTCCTTAAAAATGGTGTTTACTACAAAAAAACTATTTTTTGAAGGAGATGGAAAAAAAAGTGCAATCTGATTCCAAATATTTTGAAAAAAATATATTTAGAATCTATAGACAAACTTTCACAAATCACTAGTTTGCATCATCTTCAAATTCCTCATGGTTTAGCTGCTATAGGTGCCTGAGAGTGAATATTTAGTTAGAAAAAATTAAGTTAGTATCCAGTTTAGCAAAAAATTGTAAACCAGTATTGTGCGATTATCCCTTTCTCCCTCCATTGGTGGATGGGACATCATCTACCTTTGGCCTCATCAGGGGATGTGAACTCCCCACAGATGAGGTGAGAGGTGCAAAGGAAGAGGAGGAGGAGAAAGTTGCAATGGATACCACCAAAGTATTCGGCATATTCACGGGCTTTGGAAAAGGAGGGACATCCGGAAGGGACATCAGCAAGGGTGGTTCTACAGAAGGAGTGATGAACACCTGCACTCTTTTGGGGTTAGGCACACTCACGGTAGGAGCCAAAGGGGAGATTGAACTAGGTTGAATGAGAGTGGAGGAGAGGAGAGGAGAAGACACAACAAGAGGCCCTGACATAGGGGCAGTCATCTCCTTGTCCTTCTTCTATGTAGCAGCCTGGTTAGCCGCAAGAGCCTGTCATCAACACTTGTGCTTGCACAGGTGGTTCCCATGACTCTTCAAGCAAGAGGCCAGAGGCTACAAAGGAATAAAAGGCTCTTACTCAGCCATAGGGGTGTCCACTACAACTATTTTCAATAGAGGAAAAAAATTATGAATGAGAGTAGGAGGAGCAGGTTGGAGGACAGTAGGAGGACTCAACTCTAGTGCCTCAATAGTGGGCCTCTTCCCATTTACTGCTTTGGGAGTCGAAGCGGTAGGAGGTTGTAGAGGCTAAGATAGAGAGGACTCCCCATAGGAACCTTTTCTCTTTCCATATCAAATGGGCCTAGGCTCTGTGAGAAGGACAAGAAGCTCGAATGCTGGACACTTAGACTTTCACCAAGTAGGTACCATAGGATTCTCCTACAAACATAGAGTGGAATCTGATGGTGCCATAGTGGAGTGAGAGGAAGCATTAGGCTAAATAATGAAAGAGGAAGAGAGAGGATCTCAGGACTGCATCACTTCTTCTCTTCTACGTTCCTTGGTGGCATCACTTCTATATTTTAAACATGCCCTATGTGACACAACATAAGGTGATGGGGGGTATCTCACTTTCGACTTTAAACACCCTTTCTTATAATTTTGATATGTTTAGTACAAGAAGTCCTCCCTAGGTGAGAGAGGACCAATGGGTGTAGGAAAAAAGTAATCTAAGGAATAACTATCATGCTTAACTGGTGGTCTATGACTAGCGTCATAGATCAAATGTACAAAACCCTCATAAATGAATTTCAAACATTTGTGCACAACTGAGGGAACTGCATTAATAGCCACTAGCTAGGGGATACCCAACTTTATACTGAAGAGCTTAGACCTTGGGATAATATCAAACAAAAATTCACAGATTTAGGTCCAACGAGAACTGATGGGACAATACTACCTAAAGGAGGTACAAAAATTCTATCCTACGTGCAGATGGTGCTTATAGGTGCATTATACCCATCTTTATGTAGAAAGTTGATTAACATGATCTCCTCAGTTATTATATTCACTTGAGATGTTGGATCAACAAGAACACCTACTATAGTGTTTCCATCGATTCACAAAGGGATATAAAGAGGAGATGGTTCTCTATTAAAACCCATTCGTGGATCCTGCGAGGCGAAGGTTATACTAGTGTGAACATGGAAAAAGTATCCTTTTTTCCTTGCTTCATTTGGGATTAACAAATGATAAATTAGACTTAATGAGGCATTAATTTGGTGTTGTGAGGTGCTTTTCACGTTCACACTAGATATTGGACCCTTGCAAACTTAATAAAATGCATTTAACAATGTCTTGTAAAGGTGTTGTAAAGTATTGTTTCACGCCTCTCTAGACTTCATAAACCCATTTTCCCTTAATTCAACATTGTAAAATATATTTAATTGCATTCTCACATAAATCTAGAAGGCTTGTGAATTAAACTTAACTTTAATATAGTGTTGTAACGTGTCTTACACATTCATATTAGACGTCGTTCCTTCCTAGGCTATGTGGACCTCATTTTAGTGTTGTAAAGTGTATTTAATAACACTTTCACATCAAATTTTGTGTCCTAAGCCCTAATTTCTCTTCACATCATCATTAATAGGCCCCTATGACCCCATATTGTGCATCTTGAGGCATAATTTGATGAAATAACTAACAAAGTCACCATATAAACAAGATTTCCTTACTTCCTAGCATCCTAACTGAAAATATGGCCCTTGTGGGACCCATTCACCATTAGGGGAAAATAAATTCCATCTAGATGAGACCCATTCACCCTTGATGGTAAATGAGTCCCATTTGAGCCATTTTTGGGGTTTAAGCAAGAAAAGTTGGATTTTAAGTTTAATTTTTCTCCATCTCAGCCTTAGGAATCTAATTAATGGAAAATAAGGTGGATTTCATATAAATATAAGTCTCTAAACTGTAATTTACATCTCTTAACTCATTTTCATCACCCTTTCATCATTTGTCTTCCACTTCAAGTCAAGCAAGCTAGGGTTTTAACATTCCAAGTCATTCAAGATAATTTTTCAGACATTTAAGGGAAAAATTTTCATATGTTGTTACAAAATATCAAGATCAATCGTCATGGAAAGATACTAATTCCATTGTTACATGCTTCATTATATTCTTTCTTCATTTTGGTTCGATTACCTAAAAGGGGGTTTGACCAAGGAAAACCCCCATGCCCTAACAATCAATATTTTCTCCTTCTCCCCATGTGTGTTTGTAGATTTATGTATTTTGAGGACATGAAAATCATTAAAGATCATGTGAGAAAGTTGTTGAAGACATCTGCTTATTGATCAAGGAAAAATATTAAAATAAAAGTCATTTTTAGTGCTGAAAATTAGACTTTCTGAGGAAGACAACTGTCAGGAACCAAACTGTAGACCGAGGACTTCAGTTTCCACTTTTGAATTTTTAAAAATTCAAAAGTGGATTGATTCACCATTAGTGGCGAATGAGTCCCACTTCCATGATTGAAAAGTGATCCATCTAATTTTGGATACCCATTTGTCTAAAACAGGCTCCAAAATAGTTTCCCAGATCTTGGACTAATTTGCCCAGAATGGTGAACGAGTCCCTATAGGCCAAATTTCTAGTATCAACAGCATTTCAGAAGTCATTTCTAGTCTCCATGCAAGAACTTAGGTGCACACATTCAGTTTCATTCATTTTTGTTATAGTTTACTTTCATTTCTAGGTGTTTTTGCAGATCACATTATGTTTTCAAACAACTTGCATTTCAATAGTTTTGCATTAATAATCATTATCTTTCTTTAGTTTTTTGCATTTATATTGACATTGTATTTAGGAATATTACATCCATATTACATTAATATTGAATGTTTACATTACATTTTGACACAATCTTTATCCCTTTTAGGTGAAAAACCCTAGGAGAATAAACTATTTGGGTGCCAAAATCTTTGTTTAAATTTTGGTGAACCCAAATTTTCAATAATTTTCTTTTTTTATTCGGATTCCATCATAAATCTAGCCTCTCATTATCCTTTCATTAGGGTTTGCATGGATTTTTATGATAGGTTTCAAATTTTGCATTCATGAATATTGTATTTAGGTTGCATTTTTGGCATCTAAAATCATTAATTTTTTTTGAAAATTTTGCATTTTCATCTTAGGTCTACATCTTACAGCATAGAATACAACAAAAAGACTCAAAAATATCTAAAATTTCTGAAAAAAATCCCCATTGGGACTCATTCGCCACCTTTGGCGAATTAGTCCCTTTCCACCCCTGAAAATGCCCTTTACAAAACTGAAAACCTTGCTTTTAAGCTTATGTTTTGTGCCATTACCTAACTGTAACAATTGGTTGAGTTTCTATAACATGCATTTCATTATATCTAGCCTAAATTAGCTCATTTCATGCATGGTTTAAATTTCAAATTTGCATTCTCATATTGTTACATAGCATAATCAGTCAATGGTCATCCTTAAAATCTAAAAAATTACATTCCTCTTTTGTATGTTTGCTTTAGCATAGTTACATTTCAAGTTTTTAGAATACTCATTACATTATGTTTTCCTTACAAAATTCAATAGTTACAATATTTCATGCTCTTCTTTTAGATCTTATTGCATGTTGTAAAAATGTTTTGTTAGGTGCATATGAATATGAGGTCCTTTCCCCTCTCCTTTTGTTCTTCATCAATCCCTCTCCTAGTATCCCTTCTGTATGAGAGGTTAGTCTAGTGAAAGAGACCTTGCATAATCATAACAATTACATTTGTTCTTCTCCTATTTTCTCTTCCATTTGCGCAGAAGAGATTATAGTGTTAGAAGAACCAATTGATGAGAATTTTGACAACTCGAGTTGTTTATTTCCTCTTACCTCTCCTATTAGAGAAAACATTACTAAAACAAAGTACCTTTGTCAAGAGGATAGGTGGATTGAAAGTGATAACCTTATCTCTTTCCTTCCTAATGTCTCTTAACATTTGGAAAGGCCTATTTGAACAACAAAATCTTAGTTGTCCTTCTCTTCCTACAACTCTTCCTTGTGATGAAGATTTCTTACAAACTCTATCCATTGAAGAGCATACTAAAAGCCCAGGGAAAATAACATGAAACAAGAGAATGAGACCTTAGATAATCAAATAACACCTTTTCCTAATAATCCCACTCTTGATAATCCCATCCTTGATTATTCCCCTACTTCTAATTAAGTCCTTTTAAAAGAACCAACCCTCGAATGTCAAGAACATGTGGTTTGTAGTTCTCCTAAAAACTCTCCTTCTAGGGAGGGTATCATGATACAAAAGAAGGATAACATTTAAAATACTGATATTATTCGCTTAGAAGAAGATGAAGAGCCCATGTTAGACTCTCATTCACTAAGGGATGTTAATATTATTCAATCTCAACTCATTCTTTACCCCCTTCACACAAAAAAAAACTCAAAAAACTTATCCTTTACCCACTATCACATAAACCTCCACCTCCACCTACACGTAAGTTTACCCTTTACCCACCTCAGAATGATGTTTCATAGCAACCAATTCATAATATATCATTGCTCATACATACAACACTAGAAACAATCCACAACCACAACAACCCACCCCGACCTCTTTACCTTTTCATAATTTTATGTTGCCTAATGCCCCTAGATTAAGGAAGTATGATCTTTTTGAACAACTTAAGAGAACTCTCACGAAGATATCTCTTTGGGACCTTCTTTAGACTCCACCTACCAATCACACTATGCTTCAAATGACCTTACAACAAGTTCCTATCCCTTTGAATTTGCAACCGAATGACAGAGCCGCCATAATTCAAGGATTGAATGTTGACATTGTTTTCCACCAAAGAAAACTCCCCCCTTTGGAAGTTTAAAATCAAAATGAAGCTTCCAAATAATATCTCAATACAATACGAGAGGGATAAAGTGAACCCTTGTTGACAATGGCTCCACTCTTAATGTGTGTATTGTAAAATTCTTGGATAAGCTTCGTGTGGATAGATCAAAACTTTAACCCAATTCTTTATCTATTAAAGGCTCTGAAAATGTAGAAAAATAATCACTTGGTATGATTAATTTTACTATTACAGTTGGAGTGGCCACATTGGATACAAAAATTCATGTTATGCCTCATGAAATTTTATATAATATCCTTCTAGGAAGACCATGTATTCATGAAATGAATGCAGTTCCTTCCACTCTTCATCGCAAAATGAAATACATTCACAAAAACAAAGTGTACACACTTGAAGTCGACCTTGATCCAAATAGTCATTTTCACATTGAGAAAAACAACATGCATCATTTAAACACATTAACACCAACTACACAAGTGGAACCTATCCAACCAAAAGACAAACAACAACATATTGAACAAGTCATGATGCTATTAGATGATGATTGGGGTTCCTTAGACTTTACACCACCACTCATGGAAAATCCTTTGAAAGCATCCACCACAACCACTTTACACCAAAATAAAACCAATTAACAAAAACCTTTAATGAACACAAGAATGACCAACAACCCAATAAAAAAGCAATGAAAATAGTTTATGGAAAAGGTTATGAACTTATGAAACAACTTGGCTATAGTGGAAAAGGATGCGGTGCTAATGAAAAAGGTATGTGTGTCCCCATCGATCCTAACACACAACAAAAAACTTATGGTCTTGGTTGTTGTCCTTTGCTAGAGATTTCCAAGCCTTCACCCAATGTCAACACTCTCACACAACATGCTCATAAACCAACCTTAACCATTGTACATCCTGAACTTATTGACACTAGTGGTCTTGACAGTCATCCTTTATGAAACCTAAAATAAAACAATAAACCTTCACTTAATTCCAATGTCATCTCACAAAACCATCATGAATTGAATTCATTATATTTTACACCCTCCTATAAAGGAGAGCCAAAAATATCACAATCTAAATAGTCTTGTGTAGGTATAACATATTGTACATCTAAGCAAGAGATATCTCTATTTCCAACTACAGGAATATCTTCTCCCATTGATCAAGAGGGTATCTTGTCCAAACGTCTCCAAGATCACTTGATCACCCTTCCTCCAAGAATACAAAAGAAATTCTATTAGAAAACTTCATTTTGTGCATATCATCGAGTTCACAGTCATTCCACTAATGACTGTAAGGCTTTGAGTCATAAAATACAACCCTTTCAGGAGTTTGGTGTTCTTCCTTATGTGGGGGCACCTCATTCCTCTAATTGATACCGATTTTCACTCTCGCCTACATTTCATCAATCATTTCGGCTCACTTTTGTCTTGCACTCAATGGGGGAAAGGGGTTAGTTAGCCTTGTCCTCATATGTCACTTGTCATTTCCTCCTTTGGCTAGCTATTAACCTTTCATGAACACATAAGAGAAAGCTTTGGATGTGGAAGGCATGCCTTAAGTTGGCTCACATGTGACATACTTATTTTTCATGATGTAGCTTATCAAAAACATATGAGTTGGCATAGGGCTTCCCAAGTAAGCTCTCATGTCTTCTTCTTTCTCTTCTACTTGAAATAAATTGCTCACAATACTGGTATTCACAACCACTTTAAAGTGGGGGAATACATCACCACTCACATTTCATTGTGAGATTTATTTCTTCTTGTGATGCATCTTTTTCTTGGTGGTACCATTGCACTTGATTCCATCCAAGAGTGTGATACTTCTTTTGACACATCCTCTCTTGGAAACATCAAGCATGATGTTCCCTAAGATGAGACCTTGCATGAACTAAGCAAAATACTTTTGAACATCCTTTTGCATGTTACATTTTGCATTTATATGGCCACCTTGCATAACACAACTTTCATGCCTGTGGTGCCATTGCATTTGTTCATGAATTCCAAGTATACGAAGCTTTTCTTGTCTCATGAAGCACAGAAAGAAATTTTCATTTGTCGCACCTTATTAAAGTTATTAGGAGGTATAACTTTAGTATGGTTGAGTGTGAAAGCCCATTCTGAGGCATGAATTTTTCCCATAGCCACCATGTGGATTTCTAACCCCGCGGACAACCAAAAGATTTGTGGCCCCAGAGTGAGTATACTTGGGCCTTCTCACCCGACCAATAGCCATGAGTTCCATCACCCTAGAGTGAGTATGAATTTTCTTTCCAAAAAAATAGCCTAGATCTAATCCACAACATATTGGACAAACGATTGAAGCTTGATCCACCTGATTTTCATTTCTCTTCTTCCTAGTTTTTTCCATTGTATGATCATGTATCTTGTCTTGCCACAAATCATTCATCTTGTGTGTGTCCTTTCATGCTTATGTCGGTTTGACTTAGGATCTTGGATCCTAGGGGCTTGTCTGCTTCCTCAACATTTATTATCCTAGACCATCTTCATTGGAATGATTGGACCCTCTTTGAATGTCCACTTTAGTGTGATTTTGAAGCAAGTTCATCCTCTCACTAAAGTGGGGGCTAATTGTGGACATGGAAAAAGTATCCCTTTTTTCTTACTTGATTTGGGATTAACTGATGATAAATTTGACTTAATGAGGCCTTGATTTGGTGTTGTGATGTGTTTTTCACATCCACACTAAGTCTTTGACCCTTGAAAATTGAATAAAATTCATTTAAGAATGTCTTGTAAAGGTGTCATAAAGTGTTATAAAAGACTTTCACGCCTCTGTAGACTTAATAAACCCATTTTCCCTTAATTCAAGATTGTATTGCATATTTAACTGACTATAATTTGGTATTGTAATGTTTCTTACACATTCACATTGGATGTTGTGCCTTCCTAGGCTATGTGGACCTCATTTTAGTGTTGTAAAGTGTATTTAATCATAGTTTCACATTCAATTTTGTGTCCCAAGCTCTAATTGATCTTCACATCATCATCAATAGGCTCCTATGACCCCATATTGTGCATCATAGGAAAATAAGGTGGATTGCATATAAATATAAGTCTTTAAACCTTAATTTACAACTCTTATCTCATTTTCATAACCCATTCATCATTTTTCTTCCACTTCAAGTCAAGCAAGTTAGGGTTCTAACATTCCAAGTCATTGAAGATCATTTTTCAGACACTCAAGGGCATAATTTTCATCTTTTGTTATAGAAAATAAAGATAAATCATCATGGAAAGGTAATAATTCCATTATTACGTGCTTCATTATATTATTTCTTCATTTTGGTTTGATTACCTAAAAAGGGGTTTGACCAAGGCAAACCCCCATGCCCTAACAATCAATATTTTCTCCTTCTCCCCTTGTGTGTTTGTAGATTTAGGTATTTTGAGGACTTCAAAATCATTAAAGATGAATTTACAAAGTTTCTAAAGACATCTCTTGATTGATCAAGGAAAAATATCAACAAAATGTCATTTTCAGTGCTGAAAATAAAAATTTTGGAGGTGAACATCTGCCAAGAACCAAAGAGCAGACCAAAGGCTTCAATTTCCACTTTTGAATTTTTAGAAATTCAATAGTGGAATGATTCTCCATTAGTGGTGAATGAGCCCACTTCCAGGCCTGAAAAGTGATCTCTGTAACTTTAGATACCCATTTGTTTGAAATGGGCTCTAGAACAGTTTCCCAAATAAGGGACTAATTCACCTAGAATGGTGAATGAGTCCCTGTAGGAAAAATTTTCAACATCAAGAAAATTTTAGAAGTCATTTCTAGTCTCTGTGCAAGTTCTTAGGTGCAAACATTCAGTTTCATTCATTTTTGTTACAATTTACTTTCATTTCTAGGTGTTTTTACATATCACATTGTGTTTTCAAACAACTTGCATTTCAATAGTTTTGCATTAATAATCAATATATTTCTTTAGTTTTCTTCATTTATGACATTGTATTTAGGCATATTACATTAATATTAAATGTTTACATAGCATTTTGGCCCAATCTTTATCCCTTTTCGGTGAAAAACACTAGAAGGAGCATAAACTATTTGGGTGCTAAAATATTTGTTTACAACTAGTACCACTTCTCATAGGATGTACATAGGGGATAGATTGATGTACAAAATAAGCCATCATGCATACTAAATGGTACTCTCATAAATCCCCACAAAGGTTTCAAAAGAGGATAGTGACCCAATGAAGGTTTCGTTACTCAACACTTTTAGAACCTTCCAACTATGTCTACTAGGGGTTGTAGGTTGGGTTATAAGGTGAATTCCTCACAAAACTCACACCTAAAAAACTCCTAGAATACAAGGAAATTAGCTTTCAGTATTGCAAAACGAAACCAAATTGGTTCACATTGGGTTCACCAAAAATGTAAGAGAGGGAGACCGACCACGTCAAGGCCCCAAGTCATGAAGAGCTAAAAGTGGAAGGCTGCCCTAACTTACCTCACTCTAAAGTAATTTTTTGAATGAGTGATGAGAATGATGAGGACTATAAGGCCCTGCAACCACTCTTCAGACTCAAAATTTAAATTGGGGCTAGGCGAGCTAGTTTTTGGGCTCAACATTGTACCTTAGGTAGCTCTCTGCCTGAGGACAGAAGTGTGGTTTTAGGATGAAAGCATGGCATGCTGACATTTCTCAGGTGTGCTAGCATCCATACAACCAGAGGACCAAAAACATAGTATGAACTCCCAAAAAACAAGCTGATGGCCTAGCTAGTCACTTCTAAGGGAACACGAAATAACTATGAAGTGGGAAAGATACAAACAAATATGATAAAGTAAATATATGAAGGCTATGGTGACAAAGATATTCTCACAAAGATGCTTATTCACCAGCTAGCTCCAAATTCACTTCCACCTACACACAAGAAAGAGGGAAAATTGTTGGGGGCTGTATAGGGGTTTCCTTTAGTCAAACCCCCATTTCGGTGTTTCCACTATGGATAGCCAAGGTAGCAATGATAGAGAAATGTATGATAAAGAAGTAAATAAAGAAAGTACATGAATAACACTAAAAAATAGTATAAAGCTACTCAACCAAATCGTAACGAAGAGGAGTGAAACGTTACCACCTCCAGCAAGAGCTCACTAGCGAATGATGGAGAAAGAAGGCTTGAACAATCACCACAACCTCAATTGTGATGAAGGGAGGTGTTGTAAAACTTCAAGCCCATGTTGCAATGACTTGTTCCACACTTTCTTTACAGAGTTGATGGAGTATTGTTACTACTACTATGAAGTGCCAAAGTGTTGCTTGAAGTGATGGAAGTGAAGAGATTGCAAGAAGTGATACTAAAGAGATGAAGTGAATGCTTGGAGATTGCAAAAAGGGATGAGTTTCATGAAGAATTAATCTTTTTGAAGGTGAAATGAGGAGCATAAGTTATTTGTGGGTCATTTCATCGAAGAGGGATGTTACAAATCATTTCCAATTGGAAATGTAATGCCTCTACCAACTTTAGATGCAAGAATCCATTAGGGATGTAAGTGTGCCACATGGACATCTATGCACTATGCATAGGTCTCAAAAAATATTCTTCTACTGACGCAAAAGGTGAATGCCAAGTGGGATGAAGGAAGCTTGTTGATGTGTAATTTTTCCTTTAGATTTGGCTTTCTAAGGTGAGGAACTGTAAAAGGGGAATTTGCATAAGGGGTGCAAATTCACGCCTATACAAAGGTGACTAATGATATAATGAAAAGAACCATATCTAGTATCACCAACTTGCAAGATAAATATATGAGAAATAGGAAGCAAAATGCTAGAAAGATGAAGAAGATGAAGGAATTGAAGTCTCTATGTGGTATGGATTTGGAGGATAATTTTAAGTAGTTGACCACTAACTAGGAGAACCTACTTGTCAAATAGAAGATTTGATCTCTATTCCTTGTCCTATTTTGTGTTTCTTCTATTTTGTTTTCCCATGGGATATTTTTTGTTTTACATTAGATGGTTTTTCTATCTAACATCCCTTTTTGGTTTTCTCTACTTTATCTCTATTAGTCTAATGGAAATTTATACTTTGTAAGGGATAGTAACCCTTTCCTACCTTAGATAGAAAAAATATTTCCACCATCCTTTATCCAAACATCAAAAAAGGAAGTATAAAACAAATATAATTATTATAGGGGTTAGCAAGTCAAAAAATAAACATAGCATAAAAGACCATAACAATATAGAAAAATATACGAATAATCCAACAAAAAGAAATACAATTTATAATAATGAAATGTGAGAAAGTTAAAATGACATAAATAATAAGGGATCAAATAACACAATGAATGGATCATGAAGAAGATGAAAATAGAGGAGGATCATTTGACTTCCATCCCCAACATGAACTCTACACAATGCATATAACATTAATTCTCTTTATATTTTCTTAAGATTTTAAACATAGTTGTATAAAATTTAAATCACTTTAGATATATTGTAATATTTTTAAAAATTTATGAATCACTACAATTAAAATATTTGATATTATTTTATTTTTATTAAAAAGTATTTAGATTGCATTTTTTATTATTGGTTTTGAAAGTGAGATTATTTATATCACTCTTGCACTAGTGGAGACTATAAGGAGGAACTCCCACCCTAGCCTTAATGGTTGCATTAATACTAGAATTCAAATTTCACGTTCAACAACATAGCATGTCCATGCTAGACCCTTGGCCATAGTGCCTTAGTAGGTGTTTGAACCTAGACAAAAACAACCACTCTAGGATTTAAAATTTATGAGCAAAATATGTTAGGTAGGGTACAATGCAAACAAGCTAGACAAGCCAACAAGGGTTTGAACCTTTATTTTAACAACAACAATACAATGGCTTAATCAACACACCATGTCATCAATATATTTATTTTTTATTCTATTGATATTAACTAGACAAAAAATGATGAATTAAATTATTAAATAATAATTTAACATTTCTACGATATTGTTAAAAAAGGGATTAATAATGATGTGAATATTCATTAAATATTGACCATTTTTTAGTATAAATAATACATATATTTTCATTTACAAATTTTCTTTTATAAATTGGGCATAAAAGAGAATCCCTTCACTCTTAAAATATATTTTTTAAATTTGATAATGATTTTAGATTTACTAGAGTAAAGGTGTCTCTTGTTTAATAATTAAAACATAATACATTATCAAACAATTTCAACAAATGAATAAAAGAACAATCCATTCTTTTGTTTGTTAAATAAAATTTATTAAAAAAATAAGAAGATAACTTGAAAGATTGCAAGGAAAGAAAGTTTAGAGTGATTATATTTGTAAATGACACAAATTATAAAACAAAGACAATTTTTAACATATATAGTGTAAATAAACCTATGTGAACTAGACTTCAAGAACAACAAACTAACAATCACTACAAACAATTACATAAACAACCTCCTAATTATTAAACTTATACATACTATAAGAGTATTCACCCCATTAACTCATTGTTTTTTGTACTAATAAGAGCAAAGTAACTTTTCAATTCTCCTATTTATCCAAAATTGATAAATTTACATTTTAATTTGCTCCAACTGATAAAGTAACCACTAAAATAAAATTTCCGTCCATGTTCAAATCTATAGATTGTTCGAAAGATAGTTGTCGTTGCACCAAAAGATCGACCTATTAATGTCTAATACAACTATCAGAGTTAATGAATCCACGAGAGATGGTTAAACCATATCACGAACCCAAGCGTTGTGCTACACATCACAAGAAGACCAAGAACGCACACCTTGCAACATAGATTAAGGTCAATACCTATTTGAATAATTTTCCAATTCAACTATTAATGTATCTAATATCACGAACACAAAGAGTAGATAGCCTATCTGGCTACAACTTTGTTCACAATAAGTAAAACCATGAAAGCAAACAAAGTGGAGTGTGACCTAACTTTTTAATTGATAATAAAGGAAATGTATTTCCTGGTGATCTACAAACTATAACCCAGAAAGACAATCAATCAAGCCAATAAGAATGCATATATGAAAAAATTTATGATGCCCAAGTGAAAAATACACGAGACTATTCCTATTGATGGTCCCTCTATTTACTTTCATGGCATGCTCTAACTATTCTTTAAAGTCAAATAATAGTGAGTTCCTGTTATAAAGATCACTAAAGTAGAAACAGACGCTGAGAAGAATCTTGTATACCAGTTTAAAGAGAATAGAGTTGATGAAGTGGAGATATACCAGAGAAAGCAGCTTTCTGCTCCTCCTCTCAGTTCCCGAGATTCTGGAAGCCTTTGAGGGGAGTAGAAAACAACTCTCTTTCAATATTTTTCATCGCAGAGAATGTAGAGGATTCAACCAAAACCTGTAATAAAAATTACAAAATTTATCTAGCATAAATAGAGGAATACATTCGAACTGCATATGTTGAAGATTGTTTAGATCAATTTATAGAGATTTTAAAGAAAGAAGTTAAAAAGGGTCATTATCTACAATATTCTAAAGGGATAAAATGGTATTCGCTGTCTTCCTATTGGAAGACATGGTTGGGCTATTTGCAAAAAGAAATATTATTCTTGTTAAAGGATATGCATTGCGAGTTGTGAAGAATTCTGACGATTCCTCAATCTTCTGCGGTCAATCTATCATAATCTCCTGTTCGTATTTTAGTGTAAATTGAAGTGCGGACAAACAGTAGAAATTGACCTTTCATAAAGCTTACGTTGAACGCATGGTTTCTCCTCGCCAAAAAAAAATTCTCATATTTTTGGCCACATGTTATGCTTGTAAAATTGTGAAATAGGCCTATCACAAATATTTTAAATCATTTATTTCGATAGAAATCTTTCTACCTCGATTCTTAGACTTGACAAAGGGTGAATGAAATACGTTAACGCCACACAACGGCATCTCAAAAGTAGTGAGGGGAGAGGAGGGAAATGAAAGTGAAAAAGGAAACTAAACAATGTTTTAAAATTTGCAAGGAGAAATAGCATCTTTAAAATAAAATTAAAAAATACATTTTAAAATCTAGATTAATTAGATTAAGTGATTGAATGATAATTAATTTAAAATATTCTTGTAAGGAGTTAGAGTACTAAAGATGAAATGATATAATATTGGATATTAAGTTTACAAATATAAATAAAGTAAGATATAACAAAATAAGCTATATTTAATAGTTCTATTTTTTCTTAAATATTTTTTTTTCAGTCATTGTTTATCCACATGAGATATGTTTGTAATTTAGAAGCTTAGTCCATTCAATTATTTGACTCAATTGTTTGTTGGAATAGAGCCATCAAGCATACTTCTTAGTTCTTTTGCATATATGGACTCTAGTTGGTCATCTTTTAGTGTCACGCATAGAAGACCACAACCTTGGAGCTTTATAGGTTTATTGAAGCTATTGAAGCTAACCCTTTTCACCTTTCTATATAGGTCATGGTCACCAAACTTAACAACACAAGAAAATTTTTAATAACTATTTTATCCCGATATGCTCAAATCAAAACCAAAATACACTACTTCAAGGTTAGAGATAGAGCTTCTAAGAGTTTTTTTCAAGCTCTTAAAGGTCATCATACTTCACATGACATCAAGTAAATCAAAGATGAGAAAAATATTCTCAAAGAGCTTCCTGATATCCTCTAGGATTTTGTCAAACATTATGAGAAAGTTTTCATAGCTAAAGAAAATATTCTTGAACATGACATCGTGTTACAAAAGTGCCTCAATAATGTTATGTATTTTCCTTCCTCCACTCAACAAGCTTTTTGTGATCAATTGTTCTTGAGTGTTGAGCTCAAGGAGGCTATTTGTACCATGGCCAAATAAAAGGGTCTCAATAGTGATGACTTCCCTTGGCAATTTTATAAGGCCCTTTGGGATTGTGTTGGTGAAGACTTGCACAAAGTCTATCTTGAAGCCTTCCATTACAAATCATTAGGAAAGGAAATCAACAAAGGGAATATTAAATTCATTCTAGAGACTAGAGACAAATACAACATTCGTAACAAGAGGACTATCACCCTCCTTAATGTCACCAATAAGCTCATGGCCAAATATTTGAATTTCAAATTATGCCATCTCCTTCGTCAAATTTTGAGGCCTAAAATATTTGGTTTCATAAATTCTAGATACATTTTAGATTATATAATTACAATTTGGAAAGTTATGGAATGAGCTAGGTGCTCTCATAAGAATGCTTTATTCCTCAAAAATGATTTTGATATGTGTGATAACTATGCAGAGTAAACCTTTATCATGCATATTTTATAGTCTTTAGGATGTGGGCCTCACTTCATTCCATCAATCACAATACTCTTTACAATTGCCTCTTCTTAGATTACTATTAATAGTGAACAATCCAATCAATTTGGGATTTTTTGTTCCATAAATCAAGGATGACACTTAACTCTATGTCTTTATGGTCTTGACATTGAAGCATTTGGTTATCTTCTAGCACAATATCTCAAGGGATGGTTAAATATATATTTCTTCCCATTTCCTTTTCTCAACTTCTTAATGACCAATTTATGGATGATTGTTTTCTCACTCTCCTAGAAGATGGAAAAAAATAAAGTAGTGCCTTAAATGCTTGGATAATTTCCGTAAATTTTTTAGATATACCATTCAATGGTATAAGGTATAATGTTATAGACAATCCATGCTTCCCAAGCCTTCATGAATTAGTTCCCATAGTGATAAAATGATTGGTCACCAAGAAGTTTTCAAGTATCTAGATATTCCATTTTCCTTCCAAATATCTCAAGCATCCTTTTGGTAGGATATTATCATTATAATTGAAGAGAATGTAGCTTATTGGGTTACTAAATACCTCTCCCTAGCTAGGAAGTTTTTGGTATGTTATAAGGTTCTTGAAACCACTCGTGTTTATTATTCAATATGTTAGGTTCCTTCTAGGACATCCTGCATGATGTTGGCCAATCTATTTCATGATTTTATTTGAGATTCTTTAGAGAATCATATAGAATTTAATAAGGTATACTTGGAACTTTTATATCTCACCAATAATTTG
Organism: Sequoia sempervirens; assembly: GCA_007258455.2. Lineage (NCBI taxonomy): Eukaryota > Viridiplantae > Streptophyta > Pinopsida > Cupressales > Cupressaceae > Sequoia > Sequoia sempervirens. The sequence continues at coordinate 21,204 of VDFB02068540.1, forward strand.
GAGGTTTGGGGATTTTATCAACCTAGCAATAATTTTTGGCTCTTTGTACTAAGTGCATCATTCATACCTTTCAATAAAATAAATCCTATAGAATACTAATGGAAAATTAAATCTCATATGGTCATGCTACTGAATAACCTTCTAGAAAGGGGATCGGGCTTCAAACCCTTCTTACCATGAAAAGTCACCTGTAGATGCAAGGGGATGTTGTGATAAAAACTATATAGATAGATTGGGAAGCTATGCAGCCTTTGTTTCTATATATATATTTTTTCATTTTTTAATGGCCTTTCCACTAATCAATAGGATATTTGGTGGTGTCCTATTTTCAATTGTGACAATTGCCCTTTGGTGACTAACTTGGGTTCATGCATTGAGATTTCGTAACAAAAGATTTAGAACTATGCAAGATATTTTTTCCAAAGCTTCTATGAGTCTTTGCTCATGGAATGAATTGCGAAAAGAAATATTATTCTTGTTAAAGGATATGCATTGCGAGTTGTGAAGAATTCTAACGATTCCTCAATCTTCTGCGGTCAATCTATCATAATCTCCTGTTCATATTTTAGTGTAAATTCAAGTGTGGACAAACAGTAGAAATTGACCTTTCATAAAGCTTACGTTGAACGAATGGTTTCTCCTCGTCAAGGAAAACATCTCATATTTTTTACCACATGTTATGCTTCTAAAATCGTGAAAAGTTGCAAATATTTTAAATCATTTATTTCGATACAAATCTTTCTAGCTGGATTCTTAGACTTGAGAAAGGGTGAATGAAATAAGTTAGCGCCACACAACGGCATCTCAAAAGTAGTGAGGGGAGTGAAGGGAATTGAAAGTGAAAAAGGAAACTAAATAATGTTTTAAAATTTGGGTGGAAAAATAGCATCTTTAAAATAAAATTAAAAAAGTACATTTTAAAATGTAGATTAATTAATTTAAGTGATTGAATGATATTTAATTTAAAATATTTTTGTGAGGAGTTAGAGGGAAGTATTAAAGATGAAATGATATAATATTGGATATAAAGTATACAAATATAAATAAAGTAAGATGTAATAAAATAATAAAATAAGTTATATTTAATAGTTGTAATTTTTTTTTAATATTATTTTGTTAAGTAATTAGTCTTTGTTGATTCACATAAGATATGTTTGGAATTTAGAAGCTTGGTCCATTCAATCAATTGACTCAATAGTTTGGTGGAATAGAACCATCAAGCATACTTCTTAGTTCTTTTACATCTATGGACTCTAGTTGGTAATCTTTTAGTGTCACGCAGAAAAAGCCACAACCTTGGAGCTTCATAGGTTTATTGTAGCTCTTGAAGCTAACCCTTTCCACCTTTCTATATAGGCCATGGTCGCCAAACTTAACCATCATAAGAAAATTGTTAATAACTATTTTGCCAGATATGCTCAAATCAAAGCCAAAATACACTAGTTCAAGGTTGGGGATAGAGTTTCTAAGAGGTTTTTCAAGCTATTAAAGCTCATCATACTTCACATGAAATTGAGTAGATCGAAGATGATAAATTTTTTCTCAAAAAGCTTCCTGATATCCTCTAGGATTTTGTCAAGCATTATGAGAAAATTTTGAGAGCTCAAGAAAATATTCTTTAATATGACATTGTCTTACAAAAGTGCCTCAATAATGTTTTGTATTTTCCTTCCTCCACTCAAGAAGCCTTATGTGATCAATTGTTCTCAATTTTTGACCTCAAGGAGGCTATTTGTACCATGGCCAGAGATAAGGCTCTCAATAGTGATAGCTTCTCTTGGAAATTTTATAAGGCCCTTTGGGATTGTGTTGGTGAAGACCTACACAAAGTCTATCTTGAAGCCTTCCATTCCAAATCACTAGGAAAGGAAATTAAAAAAGGGAATATTAAATTCATTCCAAAGACTAGAGATAAATACAACATTTGTAACTAGAGGACTATCACCCTCCTCAATATCTCCTATAAGCTCATAGCCAAATATTTGGATTTAGATTATGCCATCTCCTTCCTCAAATTTTGAGGCCTAAGAAAAATGGTTTTATAAATTCTAGATACATTTTAGATTATATAATTACAATTTGGGAAGGTATGGAATGAGCTAGGTGCTCTCAAAAGAATCCTTTATTCCTCAAAATTGATTTTTATAAGGCTTATAACTAAACTGAGTAGGCGTCTATCATGGATATGTTATAGTCTCTATGATGTGGTCCTCACTTCATTCAATCAATTAAAATACTCTTTACATATATGCATCTTCTTTCATTACTATTAATAGTGAACAATCCAATCCATTTGGGATGTTTTGTTCCATAAATCAAGGTTGACACTTAGCTCTGTGTCATTATGGTCTTGGCATTGAAGCATTTGGTTATCTTCTAACATAATGTCTCAAGGGGTGGTTAGATATATATTTCTTCACATTTCCTCCACTCAACTTCTTTATGACCAATTTATGGATGATTGTTTTCTCACTCTCCTATAAGATGGAAAAAATATAAAGTGGTGCCTTAAATGCTTGGATATTCTTTTGAAAGAAATTTGGATATTACCTTTCAATCGGATAAGGTACAATGTTATAGACAATCTATGCTTCCCAAGCCTTCTTGGATTAGTTCCCATAGTGAGAAAGGATTGGTCACCAAGAAGTTTTGAAGTATCTAGGTATTCCGTTTTTCTTCCATATATCTCAAGCACCCTTGTGGGAAAATATTCTCACTATAATTGAAAAGAATGTAGCTTATCGGGTTACCAAATACCTCTACCTAGCTAGGAAATTTTTGGTATGTTATAAGGTTCTTGAAATGACTCATTTTTATTATCCATTATGTTGGGTTCTTTCTAATACTTCCCACATGATGTTGGTCAATCTCTTTCATGATTTTATTTGAGATTCTTTAGAGAATCATAGAGGACTTCATAAGCAAGACTTGGAATTTTTATACCTCACCAATAATTTGGAGGTATGGGGATTTTATCCACCTAGAAATAATGTTTGGCTCTTTGCAGTAAGTGCATCATCCATACATTTCAAGAAATTAAATCCTAGAAAATTCTTATGAAAAATTTAATCTCATATGGTCATGCTACTAAATAGCCTTCTAGGAAGGGGGTTGGGCTTCAAACCATTCTTACCATGAAAAGTCATCTGTATATGCAAGGGGATTTTGTGATAGAAAGTATATACATAGAATGGGAAGCCATGAAACCTTTGTTTCTCTAGAATTATTTTCATTTTTTAATGACCTTTCCATTAATCAATAGGATATTTAGTGGTTTCCTCTTTTCAATTGTGACAATTTTCCTTTGGTGAAGCTAACTTGGGTTCATGCACTGAGATTTCGTAACAAAAGATTCAGAACTATGCAAGATAATTTTTCCAAATATTCTATGAGTCTTGCTTATGGAATGAATTTAAAGACATTTTTTTACATTTTAATCAAGATCATGAAAATTTTGATAGAGTTGTGAGAGTCACTAAAATTTATATGATTTAGAAAATTAGTAACAATGTCTAAAAACCATGGTAGAAATAATGAATATGGTTTCCCAACACAACATTTTGGAAATAGAAACCATTATGAAGATATCTTTGAATCTCGCCTCACTTGCCAATGGTTCTCCTTTTGAATCATTGATGACATTTACACACCAATTTCTAATTGGTAATGTAGATTCCACACCTTTTAGAGGGTAGTTTTGGAGCCCAAATTGGCCCAATTTTCTTAGTGTAAATTATTTTCCAAGGCCTTCCCATTGTATCTAGGTTATCCGATTTGGGATTTAACAAACCTCATTACCAATTGTCAGGACATCTAGAGTCTCTCTAACACAATTTTTAGTTCTTGCTAGAGCTCAAAATATTTGGACCTAGATTCATATTTTTTTCAATCTATTTAGACTAAAACCATTTTCTTGGCACATAATTCTTTAAGGGGATTCGTCTCACATCCCTCTCAAGTTCAAGCATATTTGATATTCTTAAAGGGTGGAGATTTAATTTAGCATTTGAAATGGTATAAATTTTGTTATTTCTTCCAATTATTAGTTGACCATCATGTTTAACTTTATACTAAAGAACCGATATGTTTGATTGTTTTATTGTAGATTTACATTCAAGATAAAAATTATACACTTGAGGTGTCTCATTTATATGTTATTCTTGATGATTGGAGCTATTCACTTTTTGTAGTTGCAAGAGTATCCCCATCTCTCTCTTCCTCTTAGGGCCACTTTCCTTATTATGGACACCATTGTGGACCTAGCCTCTCTAATCAAGCTAACCAGTAGACCCATTACCAATATTGTCCCCTAAATATGAGAAGGGATTGTAGTCAATGGGACTAGCTAAAACCTAATTATTGATGCTCTACCTCTCTGCCACTTGCGAGAAAAACATTTGGGTTTCCTACTAGTGGTACTTCTGGCTAGTTTAATTCAAAAAAGTTTCCCTTAGTTGACTCTTTATATTTTGCAGGCTCATGCCAAATATAAGGGTAATGATGTCTGGAACCCTCTGTGCAAAGTCAAGACCATAGTGATGTGTATGGAAAATTGGATAACTGTGATCATCATCTTGTTCCTCTACTATTTCTCTCACTATTGAGTGATCGGTGGCAATGGAAATTGTACTCCCTTCTTGGAGATAGTACACTTCCTTGCCTACTTTGGAACTAATTTGGTACCCCTTCATTAATTACCCTTTAAATCATCATTAATAGGCTCGTAAGACCCATTATTTTAGATCTTGTGGCTTATTTTAGCTAAAAACCTAACAAAATTATCTAAAACATCAAAAAATTCAAAAACCCACCCCAAAAATCTAGGGTGGGACTCATTCACCACCTTGGGTGAATGAGTCCCCTAGGTGGGACCCATATGCTAAGGCTGGCATATGAGTCCCGTTTGGGGATTTTTTAGGGTTTGAGTAGAAAATCACCTTTTTAATTCAAATTTTTGGTTGATGTCGGCTTTTGAGATTTGAATAACGGTAAATTAGGTGTTAATGCCTATATAAGCAAGCTCCTAAGTCATTTTTTCATTTAAGCAAGAATTTTCAAGAGCAATTTCAAGATCCAAGCATTTAAAGTCTTTAAGCATTCTTTCACAAGAGCATTCAAGTTTGAAAAGGCAAGAAAAGTTAAAGTTTTGGAGCAGCATTAAAGTGTTTTTGTAGTTCTTCAACCTCACTTTCATTTAATATCTAGCATTATCAAGGGTTGTTCATGGTTTCCTATGGTGAATCATGATGGATTCTAGGTTGGGGAGATGAAACTAGCCATCAAGCCAAGCCTAATGACGTGTTTCCTAAGTGATTCCATCCTCCATTATCACTCTACATTCAGCCTAAGCAAGGTATAAAAATTATTGAGGCTCATTTGGATGATTAGAGATCTCTCAAATTGAGTCATTCATTGCCATATTTCATTCATGCATCTCATTCTTACACACTAGAATAAGGTTGCCTTGCATTTCATATTTCCTAATCTTAGAAACACTTAAGGTTAGGGTTTACATTCCTTTTTACATGCATATTTCATTGTTTCTATCAAGATTTAATTACCAAATTAGGGGTTTGATTGAGGAAACACCCCCTCAATAAGGAAATCAAGTCTATATTATACTCTATAGGTTACTTCAAAGATTTAGATCTAAAAATCAATTGGGGAGAAAAGAGCAGGCATTGAAGTGCAAATCTGGACATTGAATTCTCAAAAAAAAAAATGGGAATGATTCACCAAAATGGGCGAATGAGTCCCACTGCAGGTGTTTTTCAAGATTTTTGTAGATTCAGATACCCTTTTTCTAGAAACATGTTCCTATGTGGAAACCCTGATCTAGGACCGATTCACCCAGCCTGGCGTATGAGTTCCAATAGGTTAAAATATTAGGTTTTCCAATGTTTCAGAGCTCATTCAAGTCTGCTTTAGATTTCCAGGTGCACATATTTCATCTTACAGCTTGGGGTGATCCCACAATATTGGTTTACAATTTTTGGCCAAATAGGGCACTGAACTAATTTTTTCTAACTAAATCTTCACTTTCGGGCACCTATAGTGGAAAAACCGTGAGGAATTTGAAGATGATGCAAACTAGTGATTTGTGACATTTTTTCTATAGATTCTAAATATTTATTTTTCAAAAATTTTGGAATCAAATTGTACTTCTTTTTCCATATCCTTCGAAAACTAGTTTCTTCAGTAAACACCATTATTAAGGAGTGATGCTCAATGTATACAACATAACTTTGTTTCCATTAGGAATAAAATTATATGTTTTATTTAATTTAGATTTTTAACTATGATATATAGTGCTTTCATTTGGTTTCATAGTGTTTTATTGAATAGTGTTTCCTTAACCATGTTTTGCAATCAAACCAATTAAAATTCAGACATAGCCAGACTGTATACAACAGAAATTTTTTTATATGTATCGAAATTCTTTTTTTTTTGGTTCGATCAAGGACTTCAATATCTAGTGGACTGCTATTTAAAAAAAAAATTGATAATCTACTATTTTTCAACATGTGCAGAACATAGAGCTTGATTTTTAGGGAAAAAATTACATTCACAAGAAATAAAAAATAAATATAATAATAAAATTAAACATATTTAAAATTATACTTTTTAGGAATCTTATAATAAGTACAACATACTTACAAAAAATAAATCTTAAATGAATTCATTTGATCCCGCAAAAGGTAAATCAAAATTAGTTTTTTAGCAGCATTTTGATAGGTGTAAAGGAGACTTTGTTATAGGTATGGTTTAAAACTAGTGGTGTTCTATCCAAGGGGGTTTGATCTAAGGTGGTTCAATCAAACCTTCTTGAATTGAAATCCTTTAAATGAAAAATTTCAAGGCTTAAATCATTATATTTTCTAAAAATATGTGATTTCAGAAAAAATCAGGATCTCCTAGAAATTGTAAACCAGTATTGTGGGATCACCCCTTGTTATTCAATTTTATATGCATTTATAGGTCATTTAGTGAAGCATTGCATCATATTACGGTTTAGAATTTCACATCTTGCATTACATTTATCTTTCCAATCCCTAGCTTGGTGGTGAACCCCTCGTTAGTTTACAATCAGCCCCTAGAACAACCTTATTGGAAGTCTCTTTCTCCATTTTTATTGAGATCTCTAGGGTTATCCTTGAGTGAAATAATTGGAAAGTGGGTATGCACTATGTCCTAACCCATACAGAATCATTTTAAAACCCCATTTTCCATTGTTTCATTTTGGTGATCCTACATTTAAGGTATTGTAATTCTGACTTGGAGTGCATTATCATCTTAGATCTTTCTTGCATTGAAATTGTATTAGGGTTTGCATTAGTTAATTGGAATTCTAGTGTTTCTAAACTTTGCATTAGTGAAATTTCATATATCTTGCATTTTTTCATCCTAAATCAATGAAAATCATACAAAATCTACATTTCCACTTAGGTTACAGATCATACAACATAAAAAGCATAAAAATCAAATGAATTTTTTTCTAAAATTTTTGAAAAAAATCCTCACTGGGAATCATACGCCCCTCTAGGTGAATTAGTCTCAATGTAGATTTTGAATTGTATTTTACAGAGCTAAATTACCTATTTTTGAGCTTCTGTTTGATGTCAAAACCTTTTTGTTTCTGTTTGCATACTTTATGCTATATTCAAATAATTAGAGTTAGGATGATTTACATTCATTACAATTGTGGAAAGAATCAAATTCTTACACTTTTCATTTTTAGCATTAGTTCATAGTCCAATTAGATTAAAATTTCCTTTGGAATTTTTTAGAAAATAGAACAAAAAACAAGAGCAAATAGAAAAGTCACTTAGAGAAAGTATAGTTATTTAACTATGTAAAATCTCCTTTCCCAAGTTAACCTAACCCTCAAGCCTTTTAGTAACTAGTGATGAATTTGATATGTTAGATGAAGCCCTTGAGGAATCCATCTCACAAAGTTCATCCAGTAAGGCTTGTCACGAAAAACAAAAACCAAGAGACATTAATGTGATTCAACCTCAACTTATCCTTTACCCACCTTCACACAAACCTCAAACTCAAAAAAAGCCTATTTACACTTTAGAACCACCTAAGAACAATGTTTTGTAGCAATCAAGTCAAAATACCATTGCTCATACATATAGCACTAGAAACAATCCACAACCAAAACAACCAACTACAATACCTTTACTAGAAACAATCCACAACCAAAACAACCAACTACAATACCTTTACCTTTTCCTAATCCAATATTTCCTAGTGCTCATCATTTTCCTTCACATAGAGGGAAGTAGTATAATCTTGTTGAAAAACTTAAGAATACTCCTACAAATATTTCCCTATGGGACTTAATTCAAAACTCTCCTAATTAAAACGCCATGCTTCAAAAAGTCTTACAAAAAATTCCGATCCCTCCTAATACAAATGCAAATGATGTGGAAACTCTAATTTACAAGTAATGAATGCAATTAATGTAGACATTACCTTTCATCAAAATGAGCTCCCTCCCTTGGAGTTGAGAAAGAAACATGATGCCTTCATGATAATAGCCAAATTCAATAGAACAAGAATAAAAATAACCCTTGTTCATAATGGCTCAACCCTTAATGTGTGGAGTGTGACCCTTTTAGATAGATTGGGAGTGGAAAAATAAAAAATTGAACCTGACTTGTTATCAATTCAAAGATTTGACAATGTAGGAAAGCAACCACTTGGTGTGATTACTTTACCTATTACAGTCAAAAAGGATTCCTTACAAACTCATATTCATGTTATGCCTTCAACCCTTCATCGTATCATGAAGTATGTCTATAAAAACAAGGTATACCAAGCTGAAATAGACACTAAGCCTAAAAGTTGCTTACAAGTTGAAAAGGGAATGACAAGTCCTCTAAGCACTTTAATTCAAACATCAAACATAGAACATATGGAAGAGAAAAACATGGAATGAAAACAATGTGAAAGTTATTAGCTGATGATTGGGGTTCCTTGGAGATAACACCTTCATTTATGGGAGAATACATAATCACAAGAAAAGAGGATGAAAAAAAAAGCAACCAATGGTTATGTCAACACAAAAATTGGAAGAAAAGTTACAAGCATCTAGCTCATCTACCCTTGAAGAGGACACAAGCTACACAACAAAATTCAATGAGATAGATTATCAACAACCACCAAACCCAAAAGAAATGGAAATAATTTATGGGAGAGGTTATGAGCTTATGAAGCAATTGTATTATAGTGGAAAATGATGTGGAAATAAAGAAAAAGGCATGTGTGTTCCTATCGAACCTAACACACAAGAAAAAAAAGGTGGTTTGGGATACTGTCCTTCTAAGATAATGCCAAAAAACAAGAGACCTTCGTTAAACACCAACACAATTATGTGTAAACATAAAATCAATCTCACCTTGAAGCATCTTGAATTGTTTGATATGAATTCTGAACCATCACGGGAATGCTTTGAAGATGATGAAGCCTTGAAACAAATGCTAGTAGTTTATGATAAACCATCTACTTCTCCTCGAAAGAAAAAGGTTACAAGTGCTATTATTAGAACCAAAAAAAATTATGGAGAAAACCTCAAAAGTAGTGAGATGGACATGAGTAAAGAAGATTACAACCCTGAATTTCAAAAACAAAGTGCACTTCCTCTAGAAGATACAATTGACATACCAATAGATATCAATGACAAGGAGAAAGTAATTAATATATGAAAGTGCCTTGATGATGAAAAGCAAGAAGATCACACAATTTTACTGCATGAATTTCCTAAATTTTTTGCTTGGAATTATTTGGATATGCCAAAAATCGATGTGAAGATTGTAACACACAATATAGTCCTCACTAAAAATGCTAAACCTGTTAGATGAAAGATTCAAAAAATGAACCCTAATATAGCCTTCCTAGTTAAGGGAGAAATTGAAAAATTCTTGGAGGCTAGTTTCATAAGACCTATAGATTATTCTCCTGGGATCTCAAACACTTTTGTAGTCGCAAAACTTGACAATTGTATTAGGATGTGTACGGATTTTCATGATTTGAATAAAGCATCCTTAAAAGATGAATTTCCCCTTTCTAATGTTGACATGATAGTAGATTAAAATGTGGGACATACTTTGTTGTCACTCATGGATGGATTTTCTAGGTACAATCAAATCTTTATCAACCCTCAAGATCAATACAAAATAGTGTTTACAACTATTTGGGGAACATTTTGTTGGGTTAAAATGCCTTCTGGATTTAAGAATGTATGAGAAACATATCAACAAGCTATGACATTAATATTTCATAATTGCATACATAAGATTTTGGAAGATTATGTTGATGATATTCTAGCCAAATATTTAACTAGAAAAGACAATGTAAATGTAGACATGTAAAATATGCATACATTTCAATCCACTAGTTTAATTAAATAACCTTCATTTAATCAAATTTAACATTTCATCCTTCAATTAAATAAAGTTACTTCATCATTACCTCATTTAAATAAATCAATTTTAATCAAACCATAACATTTCATCTTTCATAAATCATCTCCTAGATTCATCCTCCTCAAATTAATCCACCTTTATCTTGCATCATCCATTTAATTAAATAAACCAAACTTTATTTAATTAAATCCCAAATGCATTTTACATCCCTTTTGATTTAAATAAATCAAAGTATTTAAATCAAATAAGTCAAAATCACCTAAACATTGTCTAAGCTAATCTAATCCTAATTAATCTAATCTAACCACCCATCACATCCTCTAGCTTTTCCCACTTGCACCAATAAATCATTTTAATTCATTTATAAATTTCTCATTTTCCCTCAACAAAGCATTTTTTTTAGAATATTCTCCAGGTTTGAATATGAAGAAAAGTTGATTTGTCCCTTCCAACATGGAAATAACTTCTCTCTTACATGTCCCCCACTCAACATTTAACTCTCAATTTCGAATTTGAATCTCCCCCTCTTTGGCACATTGGCCAAAACTTGCACATTCGTCAACCTATCACAATGTGACAAGTGGCTTCATCTCATTGGTCAAATCATTATCCCACATTGCTCTATTTTGAGCTCTCTTAGCATTTGAAATTTTATAAATAGAGGGCTTATTCTTCATCAACCCATCCACAATCTCATGCAAAGTCACTCTCGTCAATTGAGAACTGATTTTGTCCATTACCATTGCATTTGTATCATTTGAGTTTTAGCAAGGATTAGTAAAGGGTCATTGACACAATTGACACCAATCGAATATAGAATAGGTACATGTTATGCTTTTGTAATGTCTTTTGACCCCTTTTGTTATTTGTTACATTTTGAAGCATAAGATGTTATTTCATAGGAGCATTTGATAAATTTACATGTGACTAACCCATGTTTGAGATTTTAGAGTTTGTCCATATTTTGAAGGGTGCTTCATCATGGCGCTAGAAGGAGGGCTTTATTTTTAAGATAATCAATGCTTACTAAATAATGCATCGAAAAATGAGGTAAAAGAAGAAAACAAAGGAAAACGACGAAGGATAAACAAGGAAAAAGGTAAAAGGTGAAATCGACATTGGAATCAAGTGTTGGAGTTGAGCAAAAACAAAAGTAAGATCAGAGTTAAGGATTTTAGCATCAAACTTGAAACTCAAAATCATTTTTTAATGCTTGGAGATTCCGTCATACGGGCTTAATTTTTTGTTTTAGGCTAACTCATCCTTTATTTTGGGCTTTAAAATGAACATTACCTAGGCTTTTAATTTTCATTGCGAAAGGGGTTAAAACAAACTTTAGGCAACATTGACTAGATTTTGTTTAAGGTTAAAAATTTGAGCAAGGAAAGTCTCACGTCTCATTTTGGTGCTTTAAAACGAATCAAAATCATTGCTTTGTGGATTTAAAATGAAAATGTGCATCTTTGTTTTCATGATGGATTACTTAAAATAATATTATTGAAAAGGACATATGTGCTTCTCTCATGCTTCACAGCGATCTTGAGAATCAAAAGGCCTTTGTGATAATCTTAGGTTGAGATAAAGTGATCACCTCCACACTTCAATTTGGGTTTAAAAATTGAACAAAATCTTGTGCAAATGTGAATAAATTTATTGCATGTGTTCTCCCTTTGTTTCTAAACAAGGTTGATCAAACTATGAATAAGTTTATTCGCTTTTGTTTATCTTAGAGGGCCTTCCTTGGGGAAAAAGTACTCACCCAAGGGAATGACTCAACCGGTAACACTCTGAACCTGAGAGTATTTTCAGTCAGGATCTAAATGTGGGTATTGGAAGAAACGCCAATATCATGTAGTTGATTCCAATGAGATGGATCCAAAAGGGGACTCTCACTGTATGGGTCAATCTCCATGAACGGAAAGTCCTTATTAAAACCAATGTTTTAGAATTGCCAAAATCCTTGATCTATTTGTTGGTGCAAGAACGGTCGTTCTGAAGCTGGCCCACACGTTTACGGTCTTTAGTAGAAATGGAAAAAATTCCATGGGAGTTTCATGGATGTTGATGCTTCGCTACCCCGTATAAGTGAGTGTCATGGAGGGGAGCCAATGGGGTCAAGCATCTAACCATTTGCTAAAGATAAGCGTAGCTGGACTTGTCCAAGTGGGGATTCAACAAATACTGTCTTTCATATCCATAGGATTGTACTTGTTCTTGGTTACAAAACACTTTGCTTGTTTGAAAACATTTGAAAACAAACATTTAACATGATCCTCAAAATTTCAAACCCTTTAGGAGGAAAATACCATTGACCAAATTCTCGTGTTATTGCTTGCCCTTGGGATTACATCCTTAGAGGTTTCTAATCACCTAAATTTACATCTCAATTTTCCCACTAAAGTTAAACAATAGGTAACCTTGCCTTAATTTCATCAATGTTTCACATAATATACCTAGTGAAATGAGAAGAAGTTGATACATTGGACATCTAGTTTGAAAACCTAATCAAGAAGTGTTTGTGGTAAAACAAAGTCATTAAGGAAAGATTAAAAACAATTGGACCCCACAGATGTGTCTCCAATGATTTCAGGAAAAATCAAGATCAAGAAACCAAAGGAAAAAGCCCTTAGTCTGAAAGCCCATCAAAAGCATCTCTCAATGCTATACGAATTTAGACAAAGACTACTTTTTAACTTTTATAGAAAGGCTTGAAGAAACAATCCTAGTTTATACTTATTCTATTATTGCCAAAACCCAAATATTTTTAGAGGGTTTGAACATCTTGTTTAGAGAAAAGCTTGTTCTTCAATACTGAGTTCTAAGTAAACAAGTGTCTTTTTAGGTACATCCTAGTAACAAAATCAAAACTTCATCCATCCTTGAAACATCAAAAAACAAAAGTCATCTCATCAACAAATCTTTGAAAGTCTTGGAAAAATCCTTTATGTTAAACTTTGGGCAAAGCATTTGAAATCAATCCAAAATCACCTTGTTTGATTGAATGTGTGTTGATGCATCCTTCTACACATATTTTATAAAATTATCAAACTTATGAACAAATTCATCCCTTGATAACATCCAACATATGGGGATTTAAGAGTTCATTATCAAAATCATCTTGTTTGGATAGGAGTGTTTAGATGAATCCTTCTCACACCTAGACAAATTATTATCTTGTGAACGATTTAACTCTAGGACAACATCCAACCTCTTAGAGTTTATGAGTCCACCAAAATTTGAATCCGAAACAAATCAATCCTAAATTAAGTCCTAAAGTCTAACATTTCCCTTCAAGATTCTCGCAAGAGTTCCACTCATTCATCAAACATCCATCTTACATCCATATCATTATCACCCTTTGATCCTTAAATTACCCTAAAATTTCTCTTTTATACCTAAAGTTAGATCAATCCAAAAGAATTAAAGAATTCATCTTCCACATTCTTGAAGATTGATCCCTATTTTATGGTGGAAACTAGATCACAACATAAGAGGGACATGGAATCCAACAAAGAAACATCTACTACAAGTGACTTAAGTCAAACCACTCCTGAAATGAATCCCATTGGGTTAGGAAATCTCACTGTTAACCTTCCTACATCTTTGCAAGACCATCAAGAGGAAGATCTTATGAATAACCCCTTTGGAATGACACATGAGGAAATCACTGAAATGCTTCAAAATCCAGAAAACCATAAAATTGTCAATATCATTGGTCACACCCACAAAAGGATATGAAAATCATAGTAAAACCTATCCTGGTAATTGGACATTCCAGCAGGTGACCAATATCTTTTTATGGACGTTCATTTACTTGTCAAACCAGGGAACACATACTTTGAATGGCGCAGCACAATATATGCACTAAGAACTAGTTTTGGTCACAACTTATCAGAAATAAATACTTGGAAAGAATTCTATCTATGCTACAGGAAGGCAATGCAAAGTTCTTTTAACTCAACCATGATTTAACTAAAACAGAAATCATAACAGCTACAACTGAGACTCAAACTATGAACTGGCCTTATGCTACAGGAACAGGCACAGGGATGGATTCCTAATACTGCAGGAGCAATACAAGACTGAGTTTGTATGAAAATTTTAAAGATGAAATCTAACTGATGATCAACAGAAAAAGAACAGCTAACTAACTAGCTACATATACTTACTAAGTGGTCCCCCTTAGCAAGCATCTACTAATTACGCAAGTGTTGAACTCAGAACTTCATCAAACTTTATTCATAAACTCAGAATGGTATACATTGCTTTGTTAATATGAAACTAGCAACAAACTCTGTCTCTTGTCATACAGATTCTGCTTTTTATTATTATCACACTGACTCTTACATGATATCTTCTATCTCCCTATCACTATGATTCTATCTAACTTCTAACCACCTTCTTGCTCACTCGCGCAGGAGGAGCACTTATTTAAAATCAGGAGAACAACTAACTAAATAACCCTAACAAAGAAAGACGTGGAAGTAAAGTGTATCCCAAAATCAAGGAACAGACTTCATAAATGAATTTATCCGTTAAACTCGATCCAGAGAGAATCTAGCGCTCCACTCTTTCTAGATTGACTGATATTAAAAATCCTTCCAAACAGTTTCGGTCAAAGAGTCTTCGCCAGAGCTTTCTCAAAGTCGTGCAAGAAATAGACTTTACTGGAAGGTCAAGATCGGTTGTGCTTGACTCGATCATACTTTCTTCAACAACTTGCGAAACACAAGGTAACAGGTGCGAAAGAAAAGGCGCATGGCACATACACAATATCCGTTCATTAATCACATATTTAAATCTATTTCATCATTCAAAAACTATATGCGATATACCAGTCATTTAGGGAGTCAACGAGGTAATAAATGTAAACAAGATAACACAATAGGCTGCAGGAACATGAAAGTGTTTTGCTACAGGATATCCCAATAAAGAGGTTCCAAAAAGAGTTTAAACAACCATGAATATCAAAAGTAAAGGTATTAAAAGTTCATCATAATATCCAAACTATGAGGACATTTTGGGCTCATCATCATGATGAGACTCAACCCTTCACTATACATGCTAGAACTAGCAAAAGAAGGGGCCAAGTTACCTTCTGATTTTGAAATGAGCTTAATAAAAGAACCATATTTGGAGGTCATGCCTCTAATTTCATCCATGCTTCCCATCTCATCCACACCCCCATCCCAAAGCATCACCCAAAACATTCTGTAAATGACAACATCGTTTGCTCCAACCCAACCCAATGTTAATAAAGGGAATGCATTTTTTAATTCTATTCAATCACACCCCGTTGTTAACAATCAAGACGTGGATACAAATACCATCTTGGAACAAAACATACCCCAAAATCCATTACACAAGTATGTTCCTCTCACTTTCCATCATGATCCATCATCATCATTCTTCCACGCAACACCTCAAACTTCTCTCCTCACAAATTCGCAAGAGGAAGGAGACATGTTCGGACCAGGGGCATTTTTGGCACCACATCATTTTCTCAAGGACCCACCCTCCTCACATTTTCACCGCTTCCACCACTACCATTGTTATCCACACCTCTCCTTGGTTTGGGGCTCCCACCTTTGCCAAGTACCAATCAAACCAACATCCCGAATATCAATCAAAGCATTATGTCAAACACTCAAAACTTGTCATTGACATCACAACAATAGATGAAAAATGCACAAGAAATCATGACATCATCAACCACCCCCCTAACATCTCAAAGCATGGTTTCTCAAGGACCAACCACCATATCGACAACACCATCCAACACTCTAACTACATCAACAACACCATCCACCACTTTAACCACCAACACGACATCACCACTCACCACCACCATGAATGCCATTCCAAATCCACCACCCCCACCACCACCAACTTTCAGCACATCAAGCCAATACAACATGGCATTACCAGCTTCTTTTCAAAGGGGATTCTAACAAGTAAAAAAAAAAATTAGTACAACTAGCTGCTCAACAAGTCGCTCAAGCTACACAAGCTACTCAAGCTACCTAAGCAGCCCAAGCCGCATTACAAGCGCAACAGGTCATACAAGCCCAAGATTTATTGCAACAACAACAACAAGCTGCTCAAGCTGCTCAAGCAACCCAGGCCACATTGCAAGCACAACAAGCTTCTCAAGCTCAAATTCTATTACAATAACAAGCCGCACAAGCATAAGCCCAAGCCAAACCAATGCAAGCACAATCTAAAGCTCAGGAAAACACCCAATATCAAGCACAAGCACAAGCACAACTACTTGCACAAAAACAAGCTGCACAATTGCAAGTATATCAGCAAGCAATAAAACAATATCAAGAGCAACAAGAAGTAGTCAAATTAGTAGCCCAACAACAAGCATTGTTGGAACAACAACAAACACAACAGCAAGCAATCCTAGCAGCCCAACAACAAGCGTTGTTGGAACAACAACAAGTGCAACAACAAGCACAATGGCAAGAAACCTTAGAGCACTAACAACAAGAACAACAACAAGTTGTGTTTATACAGCAGTAGGTGCAGGCATACCTAGATCGACACAATGCAAAAATCCCATCAAACAACACACCAACCAACCCACCCATCCAAACCACAATCAAAACACCCCAGAACACCTTCATCCCACCCCCTAATCCGCAAAATGATGTAATGACACAAATCAGGTTGCTCTGGCAACAAGTGCTCGATCTTCAATTAGGGTGAACTACAAAGACACCAAGCAACTTGTGCCCCTATCCATTTGATAGGAGCCTTGTTATGAAACCATTCCCCAAGGGATCTGAGATCCCCATGTTCAACAAATATTGAGGGACAGGAAACCCTAAAGATCACATCAAAGAATTCCAGGTTCATTGCATGGAGGTCGCATATGACGATACTTATATGATGCGGCTATTTCCCAGGAGTTTGGTTGGTCATGCTATGGAATGGTTCTCTCACCTACCTATGGGCATTAGAACATTTCAAGAAATTATAGACGCATTCATTAAAAATTATGCATGGAACATTGCAATGGATGTTAGTGTAGAACAACTCTCAGCTTTGAAACAAGGAAAGGGTGAATCTTTCACTTCATTCCTACAATGATGGTGATCTAAGGCCAATCAGAGCAAGTGGACCATGCCTGAGGAACAACAAGTTTGCACCATCATAGCTAACCTTGACGGCCTCTTGGCATTTCATCTCAAGGTTTAAGGAAACACCACATATGACCAATTGATCCCCAAGGTGCTTAGCATCGAACGATCCCTCATGACTCAACCAGTGGGATCAACTTCATACCCCGAAAAAAAAAAACCCACCCATCTTCCAACTACAACGATAAACCTCGCACGTGGGTAAGGAACAAAAACATTACTAATGACTGTGTCATCGACGCCAAGGTGGTCATTAGGGCCCCTCGCAAAAATACACCCGAGCCACAAATCCAAATCCAACACCAAAACAATCATCAAGCAATACAACAACCAAACAACAATCTGACAATTAAGAATCTCAATGATCAAAGGGGACCACCCCAATGGAACAAGAATTACCCCAAGCGAAAGTACACTGCTTTGGGGGAACCACTTGAAGTCATAATGAAGAAGTTGATAAACAAAAAACTCATCAAGGCTCCTACCTTTGAGAATTACCAAGAACTGGATGTGAAACCTCCTTGGTATAATGAAAATCAACTCTATGAGTTCCATAAAATCAAAGGACATACTACGAACAATTGTATGAGATTAAAAAACATAGTTCAAGATCTCATTGATCAAAGAATTATAAATGTGGAACAACCAACAGGAAACAAAGATCTTAAGATATACATGAATCCATTGCCCAATCATGGCAATAAAGGGAATAATAATAACACCAATAAAGGGAAAGGCACCCACACAAATGTGAACGATGTGTACAAAGCTGTTGTTGGCCCCCTAGATGAATACTATACAATCATCACCATCAAAGGTGCCCATGCCAATTATAGAGTCACCATAAGAGGCGGAAAAGTCACCATCGCAATATCATCCCAGCCAAAAAGAGTCCCTACATCTAGATCTGTCCCTAATGGCTACAATGTCCTAGATCAGCTCAAGAGAATGCCAGTGCAAATCTCCATCATGGAGTTGCTAAAAATATCATCTACCCATAAGAAAATTCTTGAGGAAGCGTTGGCTTCATCCACTGTCCTCGCAGATCTTGATGTGGAATAATTCTAAGCTATGGTCAGAAATATCATTACGCCAAATCTCCTCACATTCTTTGACCAGGATTTCCCCACTCAACCATCTCACAATCGTGCACTTCACTTAGAAGTCATAGTACATAAGAGCAAAGTCAGAAGGGTCTTGGTGGATGGAGGTGCGGGTTTGAATATATGTTCTCTCAACCTCACCAAACAAGTGAAAATCCCAGAGGATTCTATTGACAAAGGAAAGGGTGTCACAATAAGAGCATATGATGATCAAGAAAGAGGGTCCCAAGGCATGATCAAACTCCCTATTCAAGTAGGGTTGGCTCTCATGAAACCACTTGTTAGGTCTTGGACCTTGACTTACCATATAACATCCTTCTTGGATGTCCATGGATTCATACAATGAAGGCAATAGCGTCAACTTTCCATCAATGTGTGAAATTCACACATAAGGAACAAGAAGTTACCATCCATAAAGATCCTGAACCCTTCTCCTATTGCAAAATCCTTGAAGAAAAGTACTATAAAATCCCCCAAGTACCAAAAAATGATGAGGGCCCATCTACACCATACATCAATCTCACCACTCTTGCATCCACTTCTACGACAGAGACACCCGCCACTCCTGTCATTCCCAACATCTTTGACATTAAGGTCATCATCCAAGATAACGGTTGTGGAAACTACACGATCCCTAAAAATTCTTTTATTGTAGGAGAGTTACCACAATCTCCTAGATCATGGAGACGTCCGCAAATAAATGAAGCCTCCACATCCCAAACCTCTCCTAAAGACTATCCCACCTTTACAAGATGGGGGGATCTTGGCCGAGAAGTTATTGAAGTAGATCCATCTCATATGCTATACCAAGATGAGAGACCGGTAGCTGATTTACCAATGGATGACAGCAGCAAGGGTCTACAAATGATGCTCACAATGGGCTATGACAGAAATCAAAGACTTGGGAGAAACGAAAATGGGCTTATAATACCTATCATGCCGGAGATGCGACCAATAAAAAATCTTGGCCTTGGATGTACCCCTCCGAGTATAACCATACGTGGCCGAATTCCTCTAGTTAGAAGGGTTAATAATCATCCTCAACCAACTACAATAGAACTACACCTCCTAGTATCTACAGGTCGTGTCCTAGATAACTATACGTTTGATATAACCAATGCTTATAGTAGTAGCGATGACGAGGATACTACGACCAACTTACCTAGGCTATTTGGGCATACCACTCTTTGCATGATTAGCACCCTATCTTTTGAATCAGACCACCAAAATCATGACATTCACCTAGTATATCCCCAACTCATCGACTATGACCAACGAGGACCACCGGTTCTTGATACTTTCAAAAAAGACGAAGCACTCTCAAAATTCATGGGACTATGAGAAAAAATTCCACGTGGCAATCACAAAGTAGGGTTCCTAATCAAGCTAGATGCACATGCCTATTATGGGGAAACGATTGAATCCCTCAGTCAAAAAAGTGAAAAATTAAGATTAATATCTAAGTCCTTGAGTGAAAACCACACTGTGGCACTCTATTACCAGAAAAAAGTAAAAAGAAAGGACGCATCCAACAGTGAAAACCTCTCTAAGGCGCCCGAGGATGGGGGATTCAATCTTCCTTTTAGAGCTATTCATTAGAAAAAATCAGCAGTCCTTGCAGAAAAATGCAATTTGCTCAATCTAGGAATAGAGGAAACCTCACATATCACATTCTATGTGGAATCATTATATATCAGAGGAACAAGAGCTCCTAGCAGCCTTCCTAAGAGAGAGATAGATAAACTTCGCATGGAGCTATGCTGACATGCCAGGGCTTGATCCAGAAGTCGTGGTTCACCACTTAGTAGTATACCCAGAAGCAAAGCCTATTAGATTGCCTTAGATTGCCTTACTAGTCAAAATGGAGCTAAAAAACCTACTAGATGTAGGATTCATTCGACCGATAGATTATCTAGAATGGGTATGAAACTTGGTGCCTATCTCAAAACTCGATGGAAACATTAGAATCTGCACAAACTTTAGAGACTTGAATAAAGCATGTCCAAACGATGACTTCTCACTTCCAAACATTGACATGATCATAGATATGATAGCTGGACATGAAATGTTGTCACTAATGAACGGATTTTCAGGGTACAATCAGATCATGATAACTAAACGGGACCAACATAAAACAACTTTCACTTGTCCATGGGGGACGTACTGCTAGAATATGATGCCATTCAGCTTAAAGAATGCAGGAGCAACATACCAAAGGGCCATGACATTGATATTCCATGACATGATCCATAAGATGGTCGAAGACTATATTGATGATATCCTAGCCAAATCAAGAAAGAGAAAAGATCACATAGCAATCCTTAGTGCCATCTTTGATAGGCTGGAGGAGTACAAAGTCAAATTAAACCCTAAGAAGTGTGTCTTCAGTGTACAATCAGGAAAATTTCTAGGATATATAGTATCAATGAGAGGTATCGAGGTAGATCCAACAAAGGTAAAAGTAATCCTTGAGATGGAGGCACCAAAAACATTAAAGCAATTGAGAGGTCTCCAAGGAAGGCTCCAATCCATTAGAAGATTCATAGCACAACTAGTGGACAAACATAACCCATATTCTCACCTACTCCACAAGGGAGTAGCATACAAATGGGATACCAAGTGTGAAGAAGCATTCAATAAAATCAAAGAGTATATACTGACACCGCCGGTATTAATGCCACCAATTCCAAGAAAACCATTGATTCTCTACATAGCAGCCATAGCAGTAGCCCTTGGAGCTCTCCTAGCTCAGCATGACAAAAATGGAACAGAAAGGGCTATCTATTACATTAGTAGAACAATGGTTGGCCATGAGCTAAACTATTCATTCATCGAGAAAGCATGCCTAGTAGTAGTGTTTGCATCTCAAAAATTTAGACATTACATGTTGGCACACAAAATAAAGCTCATCACCAAAATTGACCCTCTCAAATACTTATTGTCAAAGGCAATGCTCATAGGAAGAATGGCCAAATGGGTGATGATACTGTCAGAATACGACATTGAATATGTGGAGAGGAAAGCAATCAAAGGCCAAGGCATCGCAGATCAGCTTGTAGAAGCACTAGTTTATTTAGAGAATCCTCTCGTCCTAGAGTTTCCAGATGAATCTATTTTTAATCTCAATGTAGCTGACCACTGGAAACTGTACTTTGATGGCTCTTACACACATGGATCAGGAGCTGGCATTGTCTTTATCACCCCGCAAGGGGATTGCATACCAAGGTCCTACAAACTGGCATTTCCCTGCACCAATAACATTGCAGAATACAAGGCTTTAACCATAGGTTTCAAAATAATAGTGCAATGGAACATTATAGCTCTTAGAGTATACAGAGATTCCCAATTGATAATAAATCAAGTGAACAATGAATACTAGACCAAGGATGACAAGCTCACTCCATATAAGAAATTGGTGGAGACTCTCAAAGAATCCTTCATCGAAATTACATTTGAGTAGATACCTAGAGCCAGCAACAGAGCAGTAGACGCCATGGAATCAATTAGGTCCCTATTGGACATCCCCAACAATGTTCCAAAATATGAATTCCTGATAGAGCAGCTTCTTGTGCTCGCATTCAAGGTACCAGAATCAAAGTTCATGTGTGAAATCGTTGGTCCCAGTGATCCTTTATACCATGACATTTATACATACCTTTGAATAGGAGTCATACCCTCTGACTTACCATCAAACCTAAAATGAACCTTTGTGAAAAGGGCATCCAGATTTTTCATCCTAGGAGATACCCTATATCGTAGGAGCATAGAAGGAACCGTACTACACTTCTTAAATGTTGAGGAGGCATTGACTGCTCTAATAGAAGTACATAATGGTATCTATGGTTCACACTCACGTGGAATGACCATAGCTAAGAAATTGATGAGGATGGGGTATTATTGGCCCATAATGGAATGAGAAGCACATGACTATGCCAGAAGGTGTCTACAATGTCAGCAACATGGGGACCTCATCCATGCTCCAGCTCAAGACCTTCATCCTATCGTCACACCATGGCCCTTTTCGCAGTGGGAACTTGATCTCATTGGAAAAATTATACCCACTTCATCTAACGGCCACAAATTCATCATAACCGCAACAAAGTACTTTACTAAGTGGGTGGAGGCCATACCCATGATGTACATAACTGGGAAGCATGTTTCAAAGTTCATCCTGAACTATCTCATTTGTCACTACGATGTCCCACAAGCCATTATCTCAGATAATGGGACAACATTGAAGAATCAGGATGTTCGTGACTTATGTGAAAAATTCAAAATCCAACATCACTTCTCCAACCCATACTATCCCCATGGCAATTGCCAAGAAAAAGCTACAAATAAAACCATTATGAAAATCCTCAAGAAAATAGTCAATGATGCAGGTCGTGATTGGCATTTACAGCTTAATCCCACCCTCTAGTCCTATTGAACTAGTATCCGTACACCCACTGGTGCCACACCTCTCTCCTTGGTCTACGGATCATAAATAGTACTCCCCATAGAGATCGAGCTCCCATCCCTCAGGATATCACTGCAAAACCTCATCACAGATGAAGAGTACCGGGTATCAAGACTAAATGAGTTGGAGCTACTGGATGAGCGATGCATAGATGCTTTGAATCATTTATAAGTCTACAACAATAGACTCAAAAGGAGCTATAATAAGAAAATCAGAAGCAAGACATTCCAAGTCAGAGAATTGGTATTAAAGGAGAATCAGAAGAATGTCCCAAACCCAAGTAGCAAAGGAAAATTTGAACCCAATTGGTTAGGACCATTCATTATGACAGCAAGTTATAAGTCAAGGGCATATTAGTTATCAACACCCGAAGGGGAACCTCTACAAGAGCCCATGAATAGCTCTCATCTCAAAAAAATTTATGCCTAAATATTTCAAGGTATAGAACCAAAAAATCCAAAAAAAATAGAAAATGTCCTGAAAAAATGGTTACTTCAGCGAAAACCTGGCAAACAGGTGTCTTGGTTACAACAAAAAAATCAAAAAAGCAAAAAAATACAAAAAAAAATTAGAAAAAGGATCAAAAATAGTAAAGAGAAAAAAATCGTCCTCTAGTGAAAACCACTTTGGTGGCACTTCGGGAAAATACCTTGGTGAAAACCTAGAAAATAGGTGCCTCGTGTAAATAAGCACTTTCCATCCACCAGGATCTTTACAGCTTGTTCTACATCCTCTTAGTACTACTCAACCCATCCTCAAGGTCATTTTGTCATGCCTTTATCGAAGTCGTCTATTGCATCACGCTAGGGGAATGTTCTTATCAGATCAATTCATGCATGTTCTTAATGTCCTTAAATAAAAAAAAAAAAAAAAAATCAAAAAATTAGAAAATCCAAAAACATCAAAACATAAAAAATCCAAAAACATCAAAAAATCATCAAAATCCCAAAACAAGTCAGAAAGTCAGTCAAAAAGTCAAAAACAGAGTCATCTTGTCGAACTACGAGTCTCTAAGCCTTGAACATAGGCAAGATTGATCTTTGATCATCCCCCGAGACACTTAGGTTAGTCCTTTAGGAGTCTGTCATAATAAACTGACATTTCATCATGTATATCTTCATCTGTAAATAAACCAAGTTGTTAGTTGAACTATGTGGTCTCTGTGTGTATAACATTGGCAAGGCTAATCTATTGATTAGCCCTGGAGGCCCCTAGGATAGGTCTTTACGCTAGTCTCTTGGTCAAAATCTCAAAAAACCCCAAAACATTGGAAAATAAAAAATCAAAACATTTGAAAATCTCAAAAAATACCAAAAATAGCCTCAAAACATTGCAAAACGTCAAAAACATCCAAATATTTGAAACTATCCATCCATCTCATCTCGCTTCCACCCACAATAATATCATTCATAATAAACTATCGTCATCCTCAACCTTTGGTGAAACAGTTCGAAACAAGTCTAGCAGGTTAAAAGTGAAAACTCAAAAACATCAAGTCTCAAGTCTAAGTCAGTACGTAAACAAGTTGGTCAATTCTTTGTGTCGATAGTCCATCATCCAAATAGTCCCATATCAATCATCTAATAACATCATGTCCTAGGATGTATCCTTCCAGGGGCATTATTTATCAGAAAGAACACTTTGGATAAACGAAATGATGTGTTGCCATCCACTAACATGTCCTAGGATGTATCCTTCCTACAATGGGAATTATCTTTTGGCAATGGTTTTGGTTCTTACCCTAAAAAGCACATTTTCTTTTGGTTAGCAGTATTGAAGAACATCAGCTTGTTTGTTTACTTTATCTTGGTCTTTTTGACTTATCTCTTTGCGCTCATCTCAATAACCTCTCGATGATGTCCAAACAAAGGGATTTCGAGAGATAGGAATGGGGCAAATGCTCATTATCTTTTGTCTGATGTGCTTGTTGGATGTTCTTGTAAAATAACTTGGCGAATACTTGCTCTATTAGATATGTATAGAGGATGTTTTGATCAACTTGTTGACTATTGCATTGATTGGTTATACCTTTCCGTGTTTTGGTTTGAGATGTTTGAAATTTCTAAAATACATCCTAGCAAGGTTTCTATATGTCAGGTGTGAATAGGAATACTCCTATCTATTTGTCAAGTCAAATTCTATCACACTAAGTACAATGCCATCCTGGTCCTTTATACCTTGATGCATCATGCTTGTGCGTGTTATCAAACATAAGGTAAGTGACCCTTTTAAAATCCCAATCCTTGATAAGCAAATCATCCATTTCTCATAAAATTTTCCTATTGGATCCTCTTGTCATCATCTAATTTCTTGTTTTCCGCACTAACATCACATCATGAGTAGTTCATCATCATCACTAGTGCATCCATCTTGCATCCAAAAATCATCAAAATTCTACATATCATCTCACATGCATGTTCATCATCATAATATAGATCTGTTAGTCTAAGCATCTCATAAAATCATACATTTGCATAAAACACTCATTAGGCATTATCACATCATCCATCATCACATCATATCATCATTTAAGTTGTTTAAGATAATATAGATCTGTTATTCTAAGCATCTTAAAACCATCTCATTCACATCATCATCCATAACAATCCACTTTGAACCTCTTTATCGCTAGACCGAACCTCAGATCGAATCTTTTTGCTCGATCTCTCAAAGGGAAAATGTACTAGTGTACTTCTTTCCACTGGGGCATCCAAAAAAAATTAGATATTTTTTGAATTTTTATCACGACAAGTTTATTCTTTGAACCAACACAACAAGTACATTGCTTCAAAGAGGGGAAAAATGTAGACACATAAAATATGCATACATTTCAATCCACTAGTTTAATTAAATAACCTTCATTTAATCAAATTTAACATTTCACCCTTCAATTAAATAAATTCACTTCATCATTACCTCATTTGAATAAATCAATTTTAATCAAACCATAACATTTCATCTTTCATAAATCATATCCTAGATTCATCCTCCTCCAATTAATCCACCTTTATCTTGCATCATCCCTTTAATTAAATAAACCAAACTTTATTTAATTAAATCCCAAATGCATTTTCCATCCCTTTTGATTTAAATAAATCAAAGTATTTCAATCAAATAAGTAAAAATCACCTAAACATCATCTAAGCTAATCTAATCCTAATTAATCTAATCTAACCACCCATCACATCCTCTAGCTTTTCACTTGCACCAATAAATCATTTTAATTCATTTATAAATTTCTCATTTTCCCTCAACAAAGCATTTTTTTGAGAATATTCTCCAGGTTTGAATATGAAGACACTTTGACTTGTCCCTTCCAATATGGAAATAACTTCTCTCTTACATGTTCCCCACTCAACATTTAACTCTCAATTTCAAATTTGAATCTCCCCCTCTTTGGCACATTGGCCAAAACTTGCACATTCCTCAACCTACCACAATGTGACAAGTGGCTTCATCCCATTGGTCAAATCATTATCCCACATTGCTCTATTTTGAGCTCTCTTAGCATTTGAAATTTTATAAATAGAGGGCTTATTCTTCATCAACCCATCCACAATCTCATGCAAAGTCACTCTCTTCGATTGAGAACTGATTTTGTCCATTACCATTGCATTTGCATCATTTGAGTTTTAGCAAGGATTGGGAAAGGGTCATTGACACAATTGACACCAATCCAATATGGAATAGGTACATGTTATGCTTTTGTAATGTCTTTTGATCCCTTTTGTTATTTGTTGCATTTTGAAGCATAAGATGTTATTTCATAGGAGCATTTGATAAATTTGCATGTGACTAACCCATGTTTGAGATTTTAGAGTTTGTGCAGATTTTGAAGGGTGCTTTAGTAAATATCCTTCAGAAGATCTTTTAGCGAATGCAAAAATAAAACATGAGATTGAATCTGAAAAAGTGTGTGTTTGGTGTAGATAGTGGAAAAATTTGAGGTCTTATTGTATCTCACAAAGGCATTGAGGTGTAAACAAATAAAATCGATCCTATAGTTAATATTCCACCTCCTAGAAACATATCTTAATTACACACCTTGCAAGGAAGAATTCAAGCTATATGTCATTTTGTAGCATCTTTAGTGGATCAAACATTACCATTTAAACATCTCCTCAAGAAAGATGTGCACTTTGATTAGAATGGGGATTATAAATAGCCTTCTAAGAATTTCAATGATTATCTTACCACTCCACCTATTTTCCAACCCGCTATGCAAAACAAACCATTCATCCTTTACACAACAACATCAGTCCACGTTGTTGCAGCATTCCTGGCTTAACAAATTGAAAACAATAAAGAGCATCTTGTTTATTGTATTAGAAAAACTTTGATTGATTATGAGAAATGATATACAATGATAGGAA
This sequence comes from Sequoia sempervirens, assembly GCA_007258455.2. Classification (NCBI taxonomy): domain Eukaryota; kingdom Viridiplantae; phylum Streptophyta; class Pinopsida; order Cupressales; family Cupressaceae; genus Sequoia; species Sequoia sempervirens. The sequence goes on from VDFB02068540.1 coordinate 48,720, forward strand.
AACAATGTTTGGCTCTTGTATTCACTACAAGTAAGCTGTGATATTACTTACTGAATGCTGAAATACATGTGATGATGAAATTCGATCCTCTAAAACATTTTTTTAGTAAAACATACTTATCAAGATGCTTAGCTAAGTGGGTGATTTTGTTAACTGAGTTTTACCTTAATTTTTTTTCACAAAAAGCAATTAAGGGTCAAGCCTTGACCAACCAACTAGTTGACGCCCCTTCTCCTTTAGCGTTACCTAGTAATGATTCTTTCCCCAATTATAATGTGTTGACAATTGAAGCTAATACATGGGAGTTATATTTTTCATGGATCTAAGTGTAGAACTAGCTCCAATGTGGGGGTTAGTTAAATTTCCTATATACAAAAAACACAACCGAGTATTAAGCATTTCTCACTAGATTGCATGCTCCTTTAATTATGGGTGCTAGAGAAATTAAGATATTTGGTGATTCACAATTGGTCATAAAACAAATAAATGGAACATATCAACTACAACATGAAAAATTATCAAAATATAAGGATCTTACAATGACCTTTTTATAGAAGTTTGAATCATTTACCATTGACAACATCCCTCGAAAAGATAATCAACATGCAGATGCAATCGAAAGTGTAGTTTACCTTATATCCCCTCAAGATGCTTGGAAATACTTCACCTTCATTGTGCATATACTTATGAAACCATCAATCGAAGATAAACTAGAAGAAGTATTAGCAACAGCCATGGAAGACTCGAGTGAATGGTATGATATGATATTTAATTATTTGAAAGATGGTATCTTTCCCAAGCCAACAACTAAGAAAATCTGAGCTCACTTTAAAACTCGCATCTAAGTATATAATTATTTCCAATGTGTTATATTGAAGGTCATTTTATGGTCTCTTACTTAGATGACTAAAAAAATATGAAATCCCCATAACACTTGAACAAGCTCATCTACGTGCTTGTGCTGGTCACTTTGGAGGAAGAACATTAGTCCATAAACTAATCCGCATAAGATACTATTGGAGACATATAGAATAATATTGATTTTCATACATAAAAAAATGTTACAAATGTTAAGAACATAGCAATTTGATTCATGTTCCTACCTTTGAATTTTGAGCTCAAATTCCTATCTGGCCCTTTGCAATTTGGGATTTGGGTCTCGTTGGAAAAATATCACCACCTTCCTTCATTGGACATACATTCATAATTACCACAATAGATTACTTCATGAAGTGGGTAGAAGCGATTTCCCTTCATTTAGCAACAACCGATGTGATATTTCATTTCATATTGGAACACATTATTGCTCACTTTGGACTTCCTTCTGTGTTTGTTTCTGACAATGGCACACCATTCAAGAATAATGATGTGAAGAAGTTCTTGGAAACATTTAACATACAACATCACTTTTCAATACCCTATTATCCATAGTCTAACTATCAAGTTGAATCAACTAATAAAACCCTTGAATAGATCTTAAAGAAAATAGTTAGAATACATAATAAGGATTGGCATGCATATTTAACATATGTAATATGGACCTATCACATGAATGTTAGACTATCCATAGGAACTACACCTTATAACCTCATCTATGGTACCAAGGAAATAATTCCCTTGGAGTTAGAGATTCCTACATTAAGAATTTCTTTTCAAGGACTTATTGATGATAATGCTTATAAAGAACAATGATTGCATCAACTTGAAATGCTCAACGAACATCACATCAATGCTCTCGAGCACCTTCAAGCTTACTCTAGGAGAAAGCAACATAGTTACAATGTCAATTTCATCCCTTGGTGATTCACTAAAGGTGATTTGGTGTTATGTAAGAATAAATGTAGCATCAATGCTGACCTGACTAATAAAGGAAATTTTTTCCCTAATTTGTTAGGACCTTATATAATTAATGCAAGCTTTGGGTCCGGTGCATACATGTTAACAAAATTAGATGGAACACCTCTAAAAGAACCTATCAATGTCGCACATCTACACTAGTACTATTTCTAACCTTCTTGAATAGTGTGAATGATAAAGTAGTGGTGTTAGAGTTACTAGATGACATTATATGTGCTCTTGCATTGCTTCGTTCTTGACAAACAATTTATTTTTTATCTTGAATACTAAATTAATTATTTGAATTAAATTTTAGATGGATAATTTAGGTGAATTTAATTCAACATAACATACTTAATCACAATGTTGCTTCTAAGAGAAACTAGAATAAGTTTTAATTAGATCACATAAAAAATGTTAAATCATGGAGACATTCATTAAATAGTCTTACAAAGATTTTTTAATCAATCACATTGCCATTTAACATAAACATAAATAACAAAACATCAAATGATAAATATATATATAACAATATAACAATATATACAATGTGAATGAGATTTGTGACTACTAGATCCCTAGGGATCTATTGCATGCATCTTTCTCAAGGCAGTATGTAATGATATGGTGTTATGCAATCATGATTACGAGTTGTCGAGTATATTTAGAGCATACTGTAAACCCCATTCATGTCCAAGGGCCTCCCAATGATCCTCCACTAGATGATCTTTCTTTTTTTCTAGTATAGCTACCTATGATTGAAGTCTCTCAACCTCTACTAGGGCTCGAGATAACTAAGCCTCTTGGGCAGCCTTAGCTCACTGGGCATGCCACCTAACTCTTATATGCTTCACATAGTCTGATGTATGGCTCAAAAATCTCTGGATCCCACTCCATGATGGGTGGGAGAACATAGTCCCTATCAATAGCCTCCTCGTAGACTGATGGAGGCACTATCTTGATAGCCACCTGGCAATAGAGATCATGAAGGTCTATCATAACTCCTACAAGATGGAAGTCATAAATATAATCAATACAAATCATGATATATATATGGACATAAAATTAAAGCATAAAGCATTGCAATAAATAAATATCATCACCTAGCTCTCTGGCTGGCTATGCAAAAACAACCTCATTGTGTGTAGGGGCATGGAGGATGTGCTAGCCTCTCCATGAGTGTAGGTGTCAGTTCCTTCTATAGCTGTTGATCATGATCTAGTAACATGAATGGGAGATGGCTTTCCCCACTTATGGCCCACTAGATCCTCATCTATTGCCTCATCACCCTCACTCATGAGCTACTCCTCCTCCTCATCCTCCTCCTTGTCCTCATCCTCATCCTCATCCTCCTCGCCATCATAGTTAGGATCTACATCCTCATCATACTCCTCACCTATCATAGATGTATGTCTATACCCCTGAAGCATATCTCCTCAGATCTATCCTTCTCCTCATCTAGGAGTTTCCTTGTACCACCTATCAGTTTGTCCATTAGGTATACAAGAGTCGGTCGTGCTACTTCCCACCACTCCTCATAGGGATATGTGGTACCAACATCATCAATGCTAGAGAATGGAAGCATATCATGATCATAATTATTTGAGTCACTATAGATGACATCATCGGCAGTGAATTGTCTAGTATCAACAGACCTTTGGGAACTTTGTATAGATCTCCTTAAAAAGGGTCATGTCATGGGTGGTATTTGGACCTGTTCAAACTATCACATGAGAAAATCATAGTAGAAAGGTCATACTATATAATCATGTCTTCCTATCAAAAAACCTATCAATCTATAATCTCCTCATCTAATGAGTCTCATTCAACAACTATGGAATAAGCTAGTAAGGTCTCTATATGATCTCATCTATTCATTCGAATCAGACTCTCCAAAAATGCAAGTCATCATATTCCCATAGCCACCTCAAGGGATAGATAAATTCATGAGGATACCCTAGGGCTAATGCACATGGAAATCATTTCGGCCTCGTGCACATGTTATGCTCCAAGCACTACACCTACAGTAGTGTACATTGTACCATACTATTGATTTCACAAAATCAAAATTTCCCTAGATCATAATATAAGTGCGCAAGAATGTTGTTCCCATAGGTGTACACAGTCCTATGCTCTACCATTCCTTGAATCATATGTACTAGTCCTCCCTCCAAATTTTCTCCCCGACTGTCCAGGACGAGTACTAGTGCTACAACAAACATAATAATTTGTCCAACAAATGGGGCCCATAAATATAGTAAAATGGCTAGATCGATCTGTGGCCTTATAATAATATCATGATTTGGACCTCCAAGGAAATACTACATATCGTATTTCATCTCTCGAAATGGCTGATCCACTAGAAAATGTACCCTCACACCTTGAATTGGAACATAGAGTGTGTGACATACATCCTCTAATATGATGGTCATTTTTCTTGTGGAAATATGTAACATGCATGTGTCTACATCCCACTTCTCTTCTAGTGCCATCAACATAGCATCATGGTACCTCATTGGGGTCATGAGGTATGCCCAATACAATCTTGTGGTCTGCAATATCTTTATATCCTCTGCTTAAAGCGTCGAGTCTAGGTCTTGGACATGACTGGTTTGTTAGCTACCAAGACGCTACCATGAATGGGGAGGAATCTAACAAAAAAACACAAAAAGGTCCTGTAAGCATTCTACAATCTCAAGTCTATTCATTGACAATTAAAAAATGTGTACTAAAGTTGTTCTAGTGTACTTTTATAAGGGTCCTACACACTTTAGACCCCTTTTTAGACACTTTGTGACAAAAAGGGACACTTCATGACAATAGGGGACACTTTGCAACAAAAAGGGATACATTGCAAAAAGAAGGGGACACTTTGCGAAAAATAGGGATGCTTTGTGAACTTTCTCTCCATTTGCCTAAAGTAATCTAGAAATGTGTACAAATCATAAAATAAATGCATAAAGATAAAGCTAAGGAAAAAAAATCAACTCACCTAGTAATGGTGCTCGTTGTGGGCTACCTGATCTCATAGAACATAAAATCTCAGAGGCTCATAATCTCATCGACTTGACATCTTTAATCAGTCTTCACCAAACTCAAGCTACAAGAAGGTAAATGAAAAAATAGTTAGAAATTGCTTCTCTTTTTACTCTTACATAAATTAAAATTAGGGTTTTTACTATATTAGGGTTAAAAAGTTCCTTTCATTGAAATTAACATAACAGGAGCTAGAGAGCTCCAATTTTAATACCGTTTGTTGTGTTGGAATTGTGATACCGCACTTGTCCTCATCAAATTTCTATCATGAGGTATGGTAATTGGAAATACCATATGATATGACTTATCTTATTGGATGTGGTTAGACTGCTACCTTGATTCCATCTCCATAAAGCAAGTAGAATCAAGGGGGGCATACATCTACCCTTAAATTTGATTTCTATGAGAAGTTAGATAAGAGGATTTTTTTGACAACTAACAAATTTGTGTTACGGGATGTGGTTCCAAAGATTGTGGTTTTGCAGATAGCTATAGTGGGGGATCCATTCTCCTTTGTTATGAATAAATCCATATGAGTATCCTTTTATGAAATAAAGTGTATTGTTCAGAGTCCTTTAGCTTGCATATGCACATAGTCATATGAGTGCCAAAGTAAGGGCTAAATGTGGGAACAAAAATTATACTCCCTTCTAGGAGATAGTACAATTCCTTTCCTACTTTGGACCTATTTTGGTATCATTGAATTAATTACCCTTTAAATCATCATTAATAGGCCCCTAAGATCCATTATTTCTGATCTCAAGGCTTATTTTAGCTAAAAACCTGAAAAAATCATCTAAAACATAAAAAATTCCAAAAAAACACCCCAGAAATCTAGGGTGGGACTCATTCGCCACCTTAGGTGAATGAGTCCCCCTAGGTGGTACTCATACGCTAGGGCTAGTGTATGAGTCCCATTTGGGGCATTTTTAGGGTTTGAGGATGAAAATCACCTTTTTAATTTGAGTTTTTTATTAATGTCAACATTTGAGATTTGAATAATATTAAATTAGGTATTAATGCCTCTATCGACAAGCTCCTAAGTCATTTTTAAATCTAAGAAAGCATTTTCAAGAGCAATTTCAAGGTCCAAGCATTCAAAATTTTCAAGCATTCTTTCACGAGAGCATTCAAGTTTCAAAAAGAAATGAAAGTTCAAGTCTTGGAGTAGCATTAAAGTGCTTTTTCCAGTATTCAATCTCACTTTCATTCAAGATCTAGCATTATCAAGGGTTGATCATGGTTTACTATGGCGAATCACAATGGATTCTAGGTTGGGAAGATGCAAATAGCCATCAATCCAAGCCTCATGACTTGTTTTGTAAGAGATCCCATCCTTCGTTATCACTCTACATTCAACCTAAGGAAGAAACATAAATTATTGAGGCTCATTTGGGTGATTAGAGATCGGTCAAAGTGAGTCATTCATTGCCATATTTCATTCATGCATCTCATTCTTGAACAATAGAATAGGGTTGCATTACATTTCAGATTTCCTAATCTTAGACACACTTAAGGTTATGGTTTACATTCCTTTTTCCATGCATATTTCATTCTACCTATCAAGGTTTAATTACCAAATTAGGGTTTTTAGCAAGGAAAACCCCCCCATAAGAAAATCAAGTCTATATTCGATTTTATAGGTCTTTTCACAAATTTGGGTCTAGAAATCAATTTGAGAGAAAATAACAGGTGTTGAAGTGCAGATCTAAACTTTGAATTCCCAAAAAAGTGAAATGGTACTGATTGGTTAGAAGTGGAAAATGAGTCCCACCACAGGTTTTTTTCAATATTTTTGTAGATTCAAATACCCATTTTCTAGAAACCTGATCCTATGCAAAAACCCTAATTTGGGACTAATTCACCCAGACTGGTGTATGATTCCCAGTAGGTCAAAATTTTAGGTTTTTCAATGTTTTAGAGTTCATTCAAGTCTGCTTCAGATTCCCAGGTGCACACATTTCATCTTGCAACTTTTTATTCTATTTTATATGTATTTCTAGGTCATTTAGTCAAGCATTACATCTTATTAGGATTTAGCATTACATCTTGTATTGCATTCATCTTTCCAAGCCCTAGCTTGGTGGTGAACCCCTCATTAGTTTACAATCAGCCCCTAGGATATCTCTATTGCAAATCTCTTTCATCCTTTGCATTGAGATGTCTAGGGTTATCCTTGAGTGAAATAATTGGAACGTGGGTATGCTCTATGTCCTAAGCCATATGAAAGCATTTCAAAACCCCATTTTTCATTATTTGGTGACCTTGTTTATGTTTTTGTGATATAGGCTTTAGCCACATATGGACTTAGGTATGTTATCTTCTCTTATACCTTGTTAGCAAGGAATATGAGGGGATATAAACCAAAGTTTTGGTCAGAAAATAACTCTCCTAATTGTAGTCTATAACCCCAATATACATGTGTAATCAAGGGATTTCTTCAGATTTGGAGAGTTACTTAGCAATAGACAATGAATAATAATTGAAACCCAAAGATTTTACGAAACACAAAGGAAGTAAATAAAAGAACAATTATACCTGATTGTTGATACCTCCATGATTCCCTTTCGTAATACCTTCTTGCTTGCTGAATAATGTTGCCCTCAGATTCGTCTTTTGAGCAATCTAAAATGCCTAAGCCCTACAACAAGATTTGAAGGATTTGATATTGCCTAAATGCCTATATCTAAAAGCCAATGCCTATGCCTATGCTTAAAATAAATACCAATATTAATCAAATGCCTATGACAACAAATGTGAAAATAAGTAAATAAATGCCTATAGTAATTACATAAAATATATGTCCTCAAAAATGAGAAGAAGATGGCATTTTATAGAAAAGGCCATTTCAAATGGACGGACGAGATAAAATAATGACAAGAACCTAAAATGAACGATCCAGATTTACACCTAAGAATCCCTAATTAGGGTTAGGGAAAAATCTTTAATCGAATGGCCAGAATAAAAGTGGATCGACGGTGGAGAATAAATGAGACAAATTAATTAGAAAATAAAGATTTTCAAAAAATCAAGAAGATAAGATTGCCTGATTTGCAAGATTCAAAAAATCAAAGAGATAAGATTTGGATTGAAGATAAGATTTGGAAAATCACGAATCTGCTCGATTGCTTGATTTTTGGAAGATTAATTACTAATTTGAATTAAAATAATTTAAATTATGGATTTTGAGAGATAATAAATAATCTTTTTTAGATTATTTATCAAAAAGGACTGACAGTTAAGATTGACATGACATTTTAAATAATTTAATTTATTTAAAATGAGAAGAATATTAATTAGCAATTAAATAATTAGATTTAATTATTTAATTTAGCAGATAAGACTGATTAATTAAATAAATTAATCAATTTATTTAATTAAGACGATTAGTGACGTATTTAATAAATAAATGAAATTTATTTATTTAATAATCAAGAAGAATTAAATGACAAAGGGGGATTAAATAAATTAAGAAAATTATTTAATTAAAGAAAGACTTAGACAGCTAATGACGTATTTAATAAATAAATAAAATTTATTTATTTAATAATCATGAGGAATAACTGATATGAATTAATTAAATAATTATGAATTATTTAATCAATAGTTGAATGTGGACCAAGGACATAATTAAATGTCTTAATTATGCTAGGACGAAAGTGGTAAAAATGAAGCTTGCAGGCCTAGGTCATTTTTAGGTGTCTACATTTTTCCCCTCTTTGTCATAATGTCACTTGTCGGATTGTGACAAAGAAAATAAGTCAAGAATATGCCCTAGCGAGGGTACAGAGTATCATTTCCCCCTCGAGAAATTTTCAAATTTTGGGTCGGCGCCAGAAAAATTTGCAAAGGGTCCCGATAAATCAATTTGATGACCAGAAAAACAACGGCACAGTCGGTTTCGGATTCTGTTATGTTTAAAGCAACTTACGATTAAGTCAAAGGTGTTGAAATGAGCCTCCAATATTGACTTTGTTTGAAAAATGCCATTTTGACCTTATAAATAGGTTGACAAAGGGGGTAAAGTCAATTTACTTTTACTATTTACCTTGCGAAACCCGAGAGCTCAGAGCAAAAGGCGCAGTAGCGAGGATGGTTATTCCAGTGTAAGAGAACCGCGGAGAGATCGTGAGGACCTTCAGACGGCCAGAGGGCTTAGAGCCGGCGGTATGTACCCTAAACTCACTTTGTCATTTTATCATTTTACGTGCTATTTAATGCTTTCTAGAGTAGCCAACGCATGTGCTGCGATGCATATGTGTTCGCATAAGCCGCAATTGTCTTCGCGTTCGATGCATTTGATGCATCGCGACACAAGTGCCAAGTATAATGCGGTCGCTCCAGTTGTTCGCGCCACATTTGATAATTCGTGCGACACAAGTGACTTATCGAGTCGCATTTGACCACTGGAAAGCTGCAATCGATATTTTGCGACGCAATTGATATGTTGGAAGTCACAATTATAATATCATGTCGCAATCGCCATGTTGCGACGCATTCACAAAATTTTGTGATGCAAGTGTCTTATTGGAACGCAATTGTCACGTCAATTCGCAATTGTTGTTTTGAACGACACAGTTGTGTTTTCGCGACGCAACTTCCTGTTTACGACGCAACTGATTGTTTGTGACACAACTGATTGTTTGCGACGCAACTACTTTTGCGACGCACTTGCCTATTTCATTAATAAAACTTGCTTTTGTGTTTACATGGCCTTAGTTGCCTTTCCTGATGTTGACATTTGTCCTAGAATTGCTGATGCAGTGTTCATCTTTTTGCAGAGGTAGCTTGCCCCTATCTACACGAGAGAGAGCAAACCGACCACCTTTCAGTTTGCTAATCAGCTGGGCCCATGAGAGCTGCGGCAATTGATGCGACTGGGTCTATTTTATGCTGTGTTCATGCCCGCCATTCGGGTGAACAAGGGACTATTGACTGCCTTGTGTGAGCGGTGGCACTCTGAGACCTGTTCTTTCCACCTACCGACAGGTGAGGCCACCATTACCCTAGAGGATGTCTACCGTATTCTCCAGATTCCTATTCGAGGGGAGCGGATTATGTATGATCCACGTCATGGTGAGTAGACCTTTCGTGCGTATTATCAGGATCAGGGTGCCAGACTCGGCATTCAGGGTTATGAGATCTATTGGGAGTTCCTAGTAGAGCACTATGGGCGCTTCGATGCGTTCTTGGCGACGATGATTGCAGGTATCTTGATTCCTGACCGGCGAGGTCATGGATTTCTGATTGGTTGGGGGGATGTCCTGGTCGGCATGAGATGGGATAGGATACTTTATGCGTAGGGTCCTTGCCTGCTAGGGATGCTTTACCATCAGCTTCACGAGGTCGTGTATAGGAGAGGAGATTCTCCTGTGGGACTACTCTTATGATGATCTGGGCATGGGAGCACATTGCCATATTCTGCCCTCCTATTAACAGACCACAGCTAGCCGAGGGGATGCCTTACTCCTACTACTATGTTGGCACATTACAGCAGACCCATATGAGCGAGACAGGGTGGTGGCGGCATCGGATCGATACCATGGTGACGTTCATCTGGAGGCCGTACAGGGATTGTGAGGCATGGGATGATGAGGATGAGCATCTAAGCTTCTATAGATAGTATAAATATCTTATTGGCAGGACAGTGCAGACGTCCTTGATCATTGAGATGTACCTGCCGCAACGTGTATTGAGACAGTTTGGTGAGTAGCAGGATGTGCCCGTGGGGACAGTAGAGTATGCCAGGTCATCCAAAGAGTATGCATGGGGCCTGGCCATTCCAGTGGCCTTTGCGACACAGTAGATAGACGAGTTAGTAGCCCAGGCTTGGGGTTGGAGAGGAGGAGCAGCAAATCTTGGTACGACACCAGCATATGATCTATGGTGGCAGGCACACCGACCAGTGCCCTTGACAGATCCAGACGGGCTAGCCCCAGTTGACAGGCGGTCAGTCATTCTACGAGTTCCACGGGTCAGACGAGGTGGCAGAGGCAGAGATGGAGGCAGAGGCAGAGGCAGAGGCCGAGGCAGGGATGGAGATGGAGGGAGGGGTGGGGATGACAGAGGCAGGGGTGGAGATGGAGGTCGGGGTGGGGATGACAGAGGCAGGGGCGGAGATGGAGGCCAGGGTGGGGACGGAGGCCAAGGGGGAGATGGAGGCAGGGGTGGAGCTAGAGGTGGAGATGACGGCGGAGACGGCCATAGGCAGAGGCGAGACGGCCAGGTACCAGGCCGCAGGGTGCGACAGCGGGTGGCGAGGGTAGCGCTTGATGCTATCCCTAAGGTTGGTGAGGAGGGAGAGGGCGAGGGGAGACAGAAGGAGGAGTCAGAGGTGAGGGGATAGGAGGAGGCGGAGGGGGAGAGACATGAGGAGGATGTGGAGGTGAGGGGAGAGGAGGAGGATGTGAGATGACATGAGGAGGAGGCAGAGGCAGAGAGGCATGAGGATATGCCAAAGATGGAGGTGGAGGTGGGTGGGCAGGAGGAGGAGGTGGCAGGGTAGGATGATGATGATGATGAGGAGAGGATGATGCCATAGGTGAGGCTTATATTCTCCTGGATGGCAAATGGTGAGGGGAGGGAGGGAGACATCAGTCCACTCTCGTGGCTGCCGTGATGCCACAGCCAGATCGTAGAGGTGCACCTTCAAGCCCGTAGATTGCCGACACCACTGGGTATAGTCGCCCTTACCAGAGGTAGCCTGGGTAGAGCGGGATCAGGCAGTGACCTGCCAGCAAGATGCAGCCCAGTGGTGCACTGAGTTTGCAGCCTTGTGCATAGGACCTATGGGAGATATGGCTCGGGAGTTAGCCAGAGTTAGCACGAGACTGGGGTAGTACCGGACGCTCTATGAGCAGGCAGTGCCACCAGAGCAGCGAGATCCTACCTTGTCCTGGTCACAGTCGGGGATAGGCAGTGGGCACAGGAGTCACACCAGCATCGGAGGGTCTACCTTGACAGGACATACTTCAGGTCACAGGTCACATCATTCGTGCAGGCACACTTCGGGTCACAGCCATGGGTTGATTGGTTCAACGCAGAGGTCAGTACCGGGCCAGCCACCAGTGACAGATCCGTCCCCCTCTCAGAGTTCGGCCGCAGTCACTTCACAGTTATTTACTACTGTCGGGATGATACCTTCACTCACGGTTCCATCAGTTTCTCGGACAGAGGTTGCTACAGGACCCCCCATTGCTTCAGAGCCAGTGACAGGGCCTCAGCCACCACCACATTCTTCACCCCGAGGGGATGATGAGAGCCTGCCCTAGGGGCATATTTGTATTTTGACACACTGTGTATATAATTGAGCCTGCGAGCTCCATTTTTTGGGATATCCATTGACTTTATCCTGTGACATTGTACCCTTTTTTAGATGACATTATATGATGATGCAGTTTTGATGCGGCCTACATGTGTTATGTGATGTTTTTGTTTTATGTATTATGACCTATATGATGTACGACCTATGATGCCATGTATGTCCTATGATGCCTATTTGTGATTTTGATACCATGATGATGCAATGCATATTTATATGATTATGTTAATGATGTGTTGATGTATTTATGTAAAAGATGTAATGTTGATGATTATGTTAATGCAATGCTTGTGCTTATGTATATGATTTAATGCCATGGATGATGTATGTATGGACCTAATGCAATGTATATGAGCATGTATGCACTTATGTTTTTGGATGTCACAGGATATCATCGTGGGATGGACGAGAGAAGATGACAAGACTGATGAGAGAAGATGACCAGATTGAAGAAGAAAAGACATGAGCCCTATGAAAATGCATGTTAATTTCTAGAACAAATCCTTCAAAACTTTACTTTAGGACTTTTAATATTTATTGCTCTTAATCATCATTGGGAAAACTGTTGTAATGGCCAACAAACACCATGATATGACATAGATCAAGGTGTGCAAGGTCGTACCATTACCTAAGACAAACAGTCACAGACAAGGATGATCATGACTCCTACTATGAGTGTGACTGCCCCAGTCTTGTTGTCATAATCAACCACAAGCAGAAAAAGACAAGGACAGATCATGAAACGTCGCTGCTTCTCTAAATCCTGTTTCTAGGAAATCTTTGAGAAACTAGTGACATGATTGCCAAAATACAAAAATAAAGTCCCTATCATGATATGTCGTTGCTTTTCTAAATCCCAGAATCAGGACCTCGCTGAGAAGCTAATAGTCATGCGCGTCAATTGTCATGCTATGTTGCTGCTTCTCTAAATCCTGCTTATTGGGATCTCGCTGAAAAACTAATAACATGATAAAAGATCAAAAAGACAATTTGTCAAGTGTTTGCCAAGTGCATCTGGATATTCACTGTTCTGATGCCAAGAGGCCGTGTTTGATAATGTTGAGATGTCGAAATGTTTAAAGTTTTGATTGATCTTGGAAAATGCTGAGACTTGGTGAATTCAAGAAGGACACATCCTGAATGATGCCGATGACGAGAGGATTTGATCCCTAATGGTCGTAAGGGGTCCCTCAAAATAATGACGATGCCTAGGAAGGACACATCCTAAGGCATAAATGACAGAGTTGGTTCTTCAGAAGGACACATCTGAAGAATACCGATGTCACAAAGATCGATCTTTAAGTGTCAGGAGGATAACTCAAAATGTCGAATGACGATGATGAAACCTAGGAAGGACACATCCTAAGGCGCAAATGATAGAGGTTATCGTTCAGAAGGACTCATCTGAAGACTAACCGAATTTTGACAGTTTGACTTGTTTATGATGATTTGACTTGTTTCGCCTGAGTTTGACCTATGTTTAACCATATGCTGATGAGATTGCCATGCTGAATAAATAATTGTTTTACTTTGGTTTAGGAGTCTTCCCATGTGGAAATTGATTGAAGACTTTTGACGTGTGTGCCAGTGTAGTGCCATGAACCCTAATGGACGGACCTAGTGTGGCCTCGGGGGCTCATCAATAGATGGACTTGCCTACGTCATACACTCAGAGACCTCGTAGTTCAACATGACCAATGACTTTGCCTTGATGAATCAAGGTTGTGTCATGATTTTATTTTGACAAAAAAGGACTGACCTAATGTCTCGGGGACTCAAATATGAGTCTTGCCTACGTAGCAAATGCACAGAGACAACGTAGTTCAGACAGATGACGAAGACTGATTTGACATGATTGACTTTGACCAGAAATGACAGTGTGTTCGTGTTCTTCGAGGGGTCTAATGATTTTGTTCGATGTTTTCTTCAGGACGTTTTATGATTTTTAGGTCTTTCTTCAGGACTTTTTATGATGTTTTTTTTTAATTCTTTTTTTTAGGACTTTTTTCCAATGTTTTTGTCTTTTTTTAGGACTTTTTGCCAATGTTTTTGGTCGTTTTTCAGGACTTTTTTTCTAGTGTCAAGATCATGTGTGACATCCACTGTAGTTTCATGATAAACATTTTTCCCCTAGTCAGGTCTAAGACTTAGCCATTCAAAAGTGATATGGACGGGATGCTGTTGACTTGGTAGACGGATAGTCGTCAGGACTTGATGTCAATCATTTATTTACTATGACAGTTAAGGTAGGATGTGATGGTGATTTGTGGAATAATGGCAAAAATACCTTTTTATCCTAGGCCAAGTTAGACCAAGTGACAGTAGATGGCAGAGCAATGATTGATTACGCATGGTGCGTGTTTGCTAGGTTTTCACCATGGTACTTGTCGAAAGTGCCTGTTTGCCAGGTTTTCACTATTGAACGAATCATTTTTCTCTTTACTATTTTCTTGACTTTTTGATTTTTTTGGTGTCACCAAGATGCCTGTTTGCCAGGTTTTCATCAAGGTGATAATTTTTTATCCTTTTTTAATTTTTTTTTTTTTTTGTATTTTATGGCTTTCAGCTCCATCTTCTGATACTATGTGTAGAACTTTAAAAGATGTAAACTGTTGATGGGTTCTATCAACTGTTCTCCATCTAGAGTTGCCAATTGATAAACTCCAGAACCAAAAGAAGATATGATAATATAGGGACCTAGCTAGTTTGGTTCAAATTTTCCTGGCTTTTCTCTGTCTGCTTGGTTCTTGGGGTTCTGCATTAGAACTAGGTCACCGATGTCAAACTTTCTGACCATAACTTTTTTATTGTAGCTGCGACAAAGGTGGTTCTGATATGCTTGGAGATGATTCAGTGAGTTTTGTCATCTTTCTTCCAGTATTTCCAGCTCATGCAGGCGTGATTGTCGGTAGTCCTCTTCATTAGTAAGACCCTTCAAGGAGACTCGTAGCGAAGGAATTTTGACCTCAATGGGTAAGATGGCTTCCGCGCCAAAGACTAGGGCGAATGGGGTGACCCCTGTAGGAGTACGAATGCTAGTTCGATAAGCCCATAGAGCAGGGTTAAGTTGTATGTGCCAGTCACGGCCAACATCATTGATAGTCTTTTTGAGAATCTTGACAATGGTTTTGTTAGACGCCTCAGCTTGGCCATTTCCTTGTGGGTAGTATGGAGATGAAAAGTGGTGTTGGATATGGAATCGTTCACATAACTCATGTACGTCTTGGTTTTTGAATGGACATCCGTTGTCAGTGATGATGGACTGTGGGAGGCCATACCGACAAATAATGTAATTAAGGATAAACTTTGATATTTGTTTGCCAGTAATATATGTCAATGGAATGACTTCAATCCACTTTGTGAAATACTCAGTGGCGGTAATAATGAATTTATGGCCGTTGGATGAGGTTGGATGAATCTTAACCACAAGGTCGAGTCCCCATTGAGCGAAGGGCCAAGGAGAAGTGATGGGCCAAAGTTCCTGTGCTGGAGCATGGACCAAGTCACTATGTATTTGGAATTTGCGACAAGTGCTGACATATTCAATTGCATCTTTTTCCATTGTCAGCCAATAATACCCAAGTCTCGTCAGTTTCTTAGCTAGCGTAGGACCACTCGAATGAGATCCACATATACCATCGTGTACTTCTCGTAAGGTCGTACATGCTTTGTCGGTGTCAAGACATCTAAGGAGGGTATTGTCGAAACTACGGTAGTAGAGGGTGTCACTGACAATGGCATACCTTGCATATTTTCTAATGAAGGACTTCCTTTGGTTATTTGACAGGTTCGGTGGAAGGGTGTGAGACTTTAGGTAATCGTAAATGTCTTGATACCAAGGAGAGTTGGGACGAACAAGTTCACAAACCATTTCTGATTCTGGGATATCATATGCCGATATCAAAAGCTGCTCTACTAAGAACTCAAATTGTGACACATTTTTAGGGATGTCCAAGAGAGAACTAATAGTAGCCATTGCGTCAGCTGCCTTATTCTATGCCATGGGGATTTGTTCAAAAGAAATTGATTGAAAGTATGTCAAGAAACTGTCCACCATCCTCTTGTAGGGAAGCAACTTCTCATCCTTTGTTTCATAGTCATCATTCACTTGGTTGATCATGAGCTGGGAATCCCCGAATACAAGCAATGTCTTAATTTTCTATTTGATTACCAACTTGAGACCTGTGACTAGTGTTTCATATTCGGCAATGTTATTTGTACAAGGGAAAGTGATCCTGAATGACTTAGGAATTGAATCCCCCTGCGGTGTGATAAACAAGATTCCAAGGCCCGAGCCATGACCAGTATGAGACCCATCAAAGTACAGTTTCCATGGTGATGTCGGTTCCGCATGAAAAATGGACTCATCGGGAAAATTAGTTACTAATGGATGAGTGGCTTGAATTGGTGCATCCACCAATTGATGCGCTATTACTTGCCCTTTTATTGCTTTGCGCTCAACATACTGTATGTCATACTCTTTTAGGATCATGACCCATTTTGCCAACCGGCCTGTTAATGCTGCTTGACTTAGTAGATATTTCAACGGATCAATCTTGGCAACTAGTTGTGTCTGATGGCTGAGCATATAGTGTCTTAGTTTTTGGGATGCGAATACAATAGCGAGGCATGCACGTTCAATGTATGTGTAGTTCAAATCATAGCCTATCAATGTGCGACTGATGTAATAGATTGCTCTTTCTTTTCCTTCGTGATCATTTTGGGCCAGCAATGCCCCCAATGATGAACTAGTGGTGGAGATGTATAAAATTAACGGTTTTCCATGAATGGGCAGCATGAGCACTGGTGTTGACAGTAGGTAATATTTGATTTGCTGGAAATCCTCTTGACATTTATCCATCCATACAAAGGGGGCACTTTTGTGCAAAAAGTATTGGAACGGATGGCACTTATCTACCAATTGGGCTATGAAATGCTGAATAGATTGTACTCTGCCTTGTAGAGTTCTGAGTTCACTGATCCCTCTAGGTGGAGGCATGTATATGATTGCTTTGACCTTTGCCAGATCGACCTCTATGCCTCTTCGGGAAACTATGTATCCCAATAGTTTTCCTGACGTGACCCCAAAAACACACTTCTTAGGGTTTAGCCGAACTTTGTACTCGTCAAGTCTCTTGAAAATTATGTCGAGTACCCTCAAATGGTCTTTCCTAGTTGCTGATTTGGCCAACAAGTCGTCTACATAATCCTCCATTATATTGTGCATCATGTCATGGAAGATCGTGGTCATAGCCCTTTGATATGTGGCACCTACGTTTTTGAGACCAAATGGCATGACGTTCCAATAGTATGTACCCCATGGGCACGTAAATGTTGTTTTGTGCTGATCCTCAGGAGCAATGCATATTTGATTATAACCAGAGAAACCATCCATGAGGGATAGCGTCTCATGTCCTGCAGTTAGGTCCACTATGATGTCAATGTTGGGCAAAGGAAAGTCATCCTTTGGACATGCCTTGTTTAGATCCTGAAAGTCTGTACATACCCGAATCAGCCCATTTGGCTTTGTCACCGGCACTAGATTGGAAATCCACTCAGCATAATCTATAGACCTTATGAGTCCGGCATCCAGTAATTTCTTTAACTCAGCCTTGACCAATAGAGCAACTTGGGGATGCATTTTGTGCAACTTCTGCTTGACTGGTTTAGCATTGGGTAATAGTGGTAGATGATGCGGAACGAGTTTGGGGTCCAATCCTGGCATGTCTGCATAGGACCATGCAAAGTTTATTTTCTGTTCTGCAAAGAATTTATGAAACTCTGGTTTCTCTTCATCAGTCAATGATGCCGCAAATAGGACCATCTTGGGGTCTTCTGCAGTTGAAATGTTATCCTCTATTGTGTCCTCAATAATCATGGCCAATTTCTCCTATTGCACGGGGAGAAAGTCCAGTCCTCCATCTTTGGGTGCCTCAGAGAGGTTTTCACCCGCAGATTTGTCCTTTATTTTTACTATTTTATCATCAAGAGGTGCCTTTCGGTTTTCACCTAGAGACGTTTCATTTTTACTTTATTTTTACTTTTGCGACTAGAGGACTAGACAGTCTCGCCAAAGTATGCGGTGTAGTCTAAATCAATAGCAAATCCCGATTTGTGGTCCCCACTGGGTATGCCTTCCCATAATACCATGAATTCAGCAATGGCTTCATCATTTTGGAATGTGTCCAGAACTGGCAGTCCTTGTTGGTCCCAATTGACTAGTTCAGGGTAAACTAAAGAGATGCCATCGTCAAGGCTAGTGAATTGGGGTGAGGATGCGAACAACATGCAGATGGATTCGTTGATGTTTTAGATGAGGTTATCATCATCCAACTCTACATCGGACTCTATCCAATATTCTCCTTCACTAGTGTCATATTCATTGTCGTAATAAGGAATGAAGGTTTTAAAGCCCTGGTTATTAATGTCGTCTGACACTTCAGATAGATTAGACTGAGCGGGGTCAGATGATGGCTGTTGTGTTTTATGGGAAGTGGCAGTAGGGCTTTGACTATTTGGTACCAGTTCAATTTTGAATGTTTGCCAAAATCGTTTTTCAGAGGTCAATTCCCCTAGTTCGAAAAACAAATCATCAAGACAATAGTCACTTAGGGATCATTCTAAGCCAAATTCCCACTTGTGGGAGTCAGTTTCGATGAGGGGTTCCCTAGTAGTCTCGACACTGTCAGAAGCATGTACTCGCTCATTTAAAATTTTAGAGGTACATCGATCGCCATTGGCAAGTGATCTAAACCCTAATCCAAGATACTTCGAAATTTGAAAAGTTTCTATGGGTTCCCTTCAGCCTGTTTTGTCTTTTCCTAGGCCACTAGTACCATCGTAGCCTTTAGCCTTCATGAAGTCATAACCTTTGCCATATATTTGAACTGGTAATGGGGGTAATGTGACCGTATCCTTATAGATCCATCCTGTGATGTCAGCAAGGTCTTCCTCACTCATGTCTCCTCACTTGATAAAAATTGTATTCGGTGGGACTATGAAGGTTTCCCGAAGTTCCATTCGGAAACATGGCCGACCATAGTCCTTGGGAGATCTAGGCATTGTTGTTATGCTGTATGCTGTGTGCAGTTTGAATTCTCCATAGCCAAGGTCCTGGATTTTGACAGTTGATTCAGTCTTAGGGTTGGTGGAAGGTGGTGGTATGGTGGAAGACGTGGATGGAGTGGATGTGGAAGATGACATGAGTGTGGAGGGGTCGATGTACTTGGATGATGAGGAGCCAGGTGCTTCTTGATTAATAGGTACTCAATTTTTGGAGATACCCCTTAAATTGGTACAATATTGGAAAGGGTCGGGGTCTCCATATATGGTGACTTCTATACCGTCAAAAGGAAACTTGAGGCATTGGTGGTATGTTGACGGAATGACTTTTAAAGCGTGGATCCATGGACGGCAAAGTAAAATGTTATATGGTAGTTCCAAATCCAGGACCTAGCAGGTTGTGTCTACAATGACCGGTCCCACTCTGATAGGGAGAGAGATAACACCCCTTGAAGAGCGTTCCTCGTCATCATATGCTTTGATCACTATGCTTTTTGTTGGGTCTACGCACGCATCAGAGAACCCAAGAGCCTTAACCAATTTGAGGGAGCATATATTCAACCCTGCTCTGCCATCTACTAAAACCTGTCTAACTTTGTGCTTGTGGACAAAAGTTGCTATGTGTAATGCGTCATTGTGGTTGGTTTTATGTGATGAGTAGTATGGATCCGAGAAGGTGACATGGTGCGGCATGGTGAGATATCCCACCATAGTTTCAAACTGATTGACATCGATGTCCTTAGGGACTGACAACTCTAGGAGAGTTTTGTCTAGAATTTCTTTGTGCGCAGGAGAGATACGAAGCAACTCAAGGATAGATATTTGCGTAGGAGTCTTTCCTAGTTGGTCAATGAGGTTGAACTGACTTTTGGGTTTCCACTATTGTGGGGTTGAGACAGGTTTTGGTTGTTTAGCCGATGTCGCAGGTTGTGATTGTTTAGCCGATGGGCCCGGTATTGTGATTTTGGCTTGTCTAGGAGGAGGCAGACCAGCTATAGTGACCTTGCCACTGTGACTAGTAGCATTACACTGGGGTGCTCTCTTGACCGTAATGGTATTGATGTACCCATCTTCAGTTTAGACATTGTTTATAATTGGTCCACTAGAATAATCATACTTGACTCGGGCGAAGTTAGCTTGGTTCTATGAACCTGACATGGACGCATTATGAGAACCATGATCCTGCAGTGGATTCTTGTGGATAGTATGATCTGCATTGGAGGTGAATTGTGATCCACCTACTTTGATTGTGTGATTTTCAATAAGATCTTGAATTAGGTTTTTCAGTTGTCGACAGTTAGAGGTTGTATGTCCTTTGGCTCGATGGTATTTGCAAAGTGCATTGTCATTCCATCATGATGGTTTAAACTATCCTGGGTCATAAGGTTTGATTTCTAGAAGTGTGATGACCCTGTGCTGGATGCATTTCTTAAGGACTTCTTCAATGGGTTCACCCAAATGGGTGTATGTGCGACCCCTAGGAAATTGTCTCATTTGACAATATTTCCCTTGACTGTTTTGACCACCTTGGTTGTTTGAAAAAGTATTGGGAAGAGGTGTCAATGTCATTGTTGGTCTATTTTGTTGTTGAACCCCTTTCAGGGCTAATACGGGACCTACAGTATTTGCAGTCTTGGCATCAACAACACCGTCATTTGTAACATGCTTATTCTTAACCCAATATTTGTTTTTGTCAACTGGTGGATTGATGTTCGTGTTTTTGGAACCATATCTCAGTTCTCCCTTTACGATAAGGGCTTTCTCAATCTGGACTCCCTTTTCGACCAATTCTGTGAAGTTTGTGCAACAATGTATTTGCAATGCAAATTTTAGGGGTCCTAGAAGCGTTTGGACGAACATGTCAACTTTTTCCCTTTCAGGAATGTCAATGTGACATCGACTAGCAAGGCTTCTCCATTTTTGAAAGAATGGAATAAATGTCTCACCAGAGTCTTCTTGCGTGAGATTGCATAAGCTAGTGATAGAGGTATCCATGTCAATGTTGTACGCGTAATTTCTTATGAATTTTCATTTGAGCTCATCCCATGTTTGGATATCTTTTTGAGTTGAAAACCATTCGAGTCCTTGACCCGCCAAACTTTTGGAAAAAAGTCTCATCAAGTATGTTGGTTCGTAGGCGATATCCATACAGTTGGTTGCGAATTCACGAACATGTTCAATGGGATTTTTCTTGCCTCTATATTTTGTAAAGTTGGGTGACACGTATCCTGGTGGAAATGCAGGCATACGTAAGTTCGTGTCGAAAGGGTATACATCCAGGTCATATGATATTTCTGATTTCCTGCCTGAAATGTACATGTTTTGCATATTTTTCTCCATATCTCTCATTCTTGCTTTGAGTTCATCTATGGTAGGGTCATTTACGTTTCTGTATGTTGGGTTGCCTAGTACACCATGTGTTCCTGTCTAGTGTGCGTGAATGTTGGTATATTGTGGTGGTATGGATTGTTGTGGTACGTATGACGTGTGTTGTTGGTATTGGAAGTTATGATTTGGTGCCTATTGATGAGTATGAATGTTGGATGAGTATGTTGGGATGTGTCCCCCAGCCATGTGTGTCGTTATTTGGGGGATGTTGTGACCATGACTGTTATGGTGTGTCAATGATGTCATGGGTTGTGTTATTTGGCCACCTTGTGTAAATTGTTGGTTTTGTACAAGGGGGACATTTGTGTTTGTACCTTGGGAGGTAATGACATTTGACTGTGTTGTCGTGTTAATGTTTTGTTGTTGTCCTTTAATAAAGATACGTCATGTGGCTCCTCCCAAAGGATTTTGTGAATTACTACTAAACGGATTTGTCGAAGTTGTGTTCATGGTAGTAGATGTAGTTGTCAAAGGGGGATTGTGGTGACTTAATGATGCCCCCGTGGTATTTACTATCGTAGTAAAAAGAGGATTGGAATAATTTTCCCACATTGTTGAGGAGCCAAGAGTGGTTCCATCGGATTGGGGTAGTGTTGTGGATGTTGTGGATGATTGTGATCCCCCAATAGATGTAGCATTTATTGTGATGGAGATGTTTGGGATGTTGGGAGTGGTATTTATTGTCGTTGTGGTCCCAAAGGAAGTATTGTTCATAGTATTTAGAAGTTGACCACTATGTGACATGTTATGTGCGTTATTGGCATTAGGGTCATGAAGTGTCAAGTTTAGCGTGTTGGCATCAAATCCTGGCGGTAACTTAGCTCCTTCACTCAAGAGCATGGCTATGAATCTGTCTCTATCGTGACGAGCTATTGTTTTAGCAAGCTGATAGACCTCTGGGTCTTGTGTCAATGCCTCTATGTTTTCCTGAAGTAGTTGACCATTTTCATCTCTTTGCAAGTAGAGTTTGAATGCACTGTTTGACGAGGATTGCGTTGTTGTTGGAGGTTGATTATCTAGATTGGTAAATGGATCGTACAAGGTCCAGTTTGAGTCATATGGAGGATTGTTGACAGTAAATGGGGGGTCTTGTCTAAATTTTTCCATTTGTCTCTTTTGTTATTGAAGTCTGGTTTCAACCATAAATGAGATTGCTCAAATAGGAATGACAGCCTAAATGCAAGTATGACACTATGTGAAGTCTAAGGTTCAAGATGAAAACTAGAATGACTAATGTTTTTGGATTTTTTGTGAATAAGGATATGCAATTTCTATGCGATGCAAGACAAGGTTATCTAAGCACCTCTAAACTCGAACTTTGTTTTCGATTTTGACTGCTAAAGGACTTCGTTGGAAATGACAAGTTGACTGGGTCTAAATGACTAGTGAGTCTTCCTAACTAGACTTTTGAGTTGGAAGAAAGCTCACAAAAGAGGACAATGACTAAAGGAGGTTTGATAACTTGGTCCAAGAGGGTCTAATTTTGAAAACAATGACTTTGCAAAGGTGTGCTTAAGATTTGCCTAATCCTAAGTATACAAGTATAAACCTAGGGACGACGTAATGTTGAATGTATGCAACTAAAATGAATTATGTATGAAACCTATGGTGACTAATGCAAGCTAATAGACAAGACTTTGAGCAATATCAAGTTTGGTTTCTGACAGAATCTTCTTGATGATAGTGTTTAACAAATGGTTGACAATTTGAAGACCTCTGGTTTTGACTGTGAAGTTTAAAATTCTGACAAGCAAATGCGTCACAGTTTGGCAAATGCGTCACAGTTTAGCAAATGCGTTTCAGTTTTTCACTTGTGACTTTCTGACTGTCAAATGCGACTTGATTTAGCACATGTGGGTTTTAAATTGACAGATGCGTCACGACGTCTACAGATGCGGCGTTCTAAGTTTCAAATGCAGTTTAGCAGAATAGTTGCGTTGTAGAAAATCAGTTGCGGTTTGACAGATATGACAGTTTTGTTTCAAAGTGATTTTCGTGTAGTTTAGATGGATTTTTTGATCTGTTTGGTGAATGTTTTTGTTTGAACTATGATAGAACCAGAATACACTTGACAAACATAGCATTTTATAAAGTAACCAAACACACATTAGAAAAGCACGATCCTAGGTTAGGCCATGACAGTATTCGCTAGATTCCATGTAACCGCATATTTGTAGCCTGTGAATTCAGAAGCTTGGCTGCACGGGCTCCCCCTTACAGTGCACTCTCTTCTCAGGCCAGCCAAGCTTCCAACCCCCATGAAACTCCCATGGCGAGTTGATCACCTCTACTACAAACTACGAAGGTGTGCATGCCTTCACACCGACCGGTGCTGCGCTAGCAAATAGAAGGATTTTGGCTTACTACATAATAGTTTCTAGTTCGGGACCCCCGTTCGAGTGGCCATACATGGGGCAAGAGATTAATCACCATTAAGGTGGCACTCCAGCCTAAAGAGGTTAAGCTGAACAGGGTTTAAGGGAGTACAACTCCATCCGTATGACACATCCGCACTCGCAACCTTAGGTTTTCCCTTGAGGTTTACATTTATATACCAGTTGGGGGTAGCTTGACTTTAGCTCCGTTGCCAGTTTGAGTTGCGTTGGGGTGATGAAATCCCCAGGCAGGCCCAATTTCTAGAGTTGGTAACCATTTCTCTTACACCGAAGATCGCCTGAAAGCGCGAGGGGAGAGGATACTCCGATGTACCAAGTCAGGGTAAATAATAGAAAAGAATGGGTATGGTTTTCTGATCACAAGGTTTTCACCAAGTCAGAGCATACTCACCTACCATTCCACAATCACAATCAAACATAAAAGACATGATTTCATTTTATATGCACCAAACTCAAATGTTAGCTAGTCTAATAAAACAAACACAAAGTTTATTTATTCCTTCTTTGACAAGCGAATCTGCAAATAATGAATATAAGTAGTCTTTTATGTAATGGTCTTCGACACACGAAAGAAGATTGCCACACGCTACAAGAAAATATTAGTAACAAAAAAGATCTAATCTAGTTAACATGCAGGAATAAAAAACACAGAAAAAATAGAAAACCAGAAAACTAGTAACCAGAAAAACCCAAAAATCTGAAAATCAAAATGGCAAAACTAAAAGAAAATTTTACCAAACAGACGCAGCTCGACAGTGTAGATGCGTCATTCGGGTCTTCAAGTGCGGCTCGATAGATCAAATGCGTCGTTCGGGATGTCAGTTGCGGCTTGTCAGGTCGATTGTGTCGCTTCTTTCAGCAGATGCATCGCGATGCATCAAATGCATCGCGATGTTTTAAAAAAAAACAGTTGCATCAATCCGTACCTGTACCTACAAAACAACATAAAACAAAAAAAAAAAAAAATTGTATGGAAACAAGCAAAATGGAGTCGGGTTCACCAATGTAATTAGGGGATTTCTTCAGATTTGGAGAGTTAGTTAGCAATAGACAATGAATAATAATTGAAACCCAAAGATTTTACGAAACACAAAGGAAGTAAATAAAAGAACAATTATACCTAATTGTTGATACCTCTATGATTCCCTTTCGTAATACTTTCTTGCTTGCTGGATAATGTTGCCCTCAGATTCGTCTTTTGAGCAATCTAAAATGCCTAAGTCCTAAAACAAGATTTGAAGGATTTGATATTGCCTAAATGTCTATATCTAAAAGCCAATGCCTATGCCTATGCTTAAAATAAATACCAATATTAATCAAATTCCTATGACAACGAATGTGAAAATAAGTAAATAAATGCCTATAGTAATTACATAAAATATATGTCCTCAAAAATGAGAAGAAGATGGAATTTTATAGAAAAGGCCATTTCGAATGGACAGATGAGATAAAACAATGACAAGAACCTAAAATGAACGATCCAAATTTACACCTAAGAATCCCTAATTAGGGTTAGGAAAAAATCTTTAATCAAACGGCCAGAATAAAATCGGATCGACGGTGGAGAATAAATGAGACAAATTAATTAGAAAATAAATATTTTCGAAAAATCAAGAAGATAAGATTGCCTGATTTGCAAGATTCAAAAAATCAAAGAGATAAGATTCGAACTGAAGATAAGATTTGGAAAATCAAGAATCTGCCCGATTGCTTGATTTTTGGAAGATTAATTACTAATTTGAATTAAAATAATTCAAATTATGGATTTTGAGAGATAATAAATAATCTTTTCAGTTATTTATCAAAAAGGATGGCAGATTAAGATTGTGACATTTTAAATAATTTAATTTATTTAAAATGAGAAGAATTAATTAGCAATTAAATAATTAGATTTAATTATTTAATTTAGCATATAAGGCGATTAATTAAATAAATTAATCAATTTATTTAATTAAGGCGATTAGTGGCGTATTTAATAAATAAATAAAATTTATTTATTTAATAATCAAGAAAAGAATTAAATGACAAAGGGGATTAAATAAATTAAGAAATTTATTTAATTAAAGAAAGACTTAGGCGACTAATGGCATTATTTAAAATAAATAAAATTTATTTATTTAATAATCATGAGGAATATGACATGAATTAATTAAATAATTATGAATTATTTAATCAATAGTCGAATGTGGACCAAGGACATAATTAAATGTCTTAATTATGCTAGGACGAAAGTGGTAAAAATGAAGCTTGCAGGCCTAGGTCATTTTTAGGTGTCTACAACATGTTATTGAGGTGATATAAGAAGGTGTTCCAAATCTAATATTAGTCATAAATCAAAATAAAATGGCATACAAATAATAGAGATCAAAGAGCAAAGTTCTTTATATTAATTACATTAATAATTATTCATTGCATCCCTTATATCTCCATCATATTCAATATACTATGTTTTGATTAAAAGGAAAAATAGGTTTTGAAGGGACCCGAAACCCTTTACAAAAGAGACACCAAAAGTTGTTAAGGGATTATAACAATCAACCAGCAACAACAACCAATCTAGAAAAAAACCAACCAACATGGGAGACAAAGAAAGTAAGAAAACTAACAACCAGTGGCTCCCAACAACAAATCAACAACAAAAAAACCAACCAAAAACAAAAAAAACCAAAAAAGACTAGAAACTAATGAAGGCCACTAAAAGTTTTGGCCATTTCCACCTGTTGGGACTTATGTTTTTCAACCATATCCAACAGTTCCTGTTTTCTAGCATCAAATAATTTTTTCCACTCAGCCAACCCTCTCCCAACCCACACCTTGTCATCAAACTTGAGGGCTTTCTTCCCTTACCCTTAGCCACATGATCTATCTCCATGAGTTTAGAGAAGTAGACCTGCTCTTCCCTAAGTTGACTAATTTTCTTGAAAGAGTCTTCAGGGCTTCAACACTATTCTTGACCAAGACATGACTCACCTATAGGAATTTTATAATATCATTATTTAGACTTGTAACATTAGCCTCAAGGGCTTTCATTCTATCCTCACATTGCTCCTTGAACTCATTATGAGAGTGTTCTAGCTCCACCAATATGTCAATGAGGATATCTGGAACAAAGGTCTTCAGGATATTTTTCAAGTTGGCCTTAAGGCCCCTGATTTTAATGTTGATTTTATTAAATTCCTACAATGACCATTTGGCCAACTTGAAGGTACTGGTCACACCTGACCTAGCCATATCTAATAGGCCAAACATTGAGGTATCCTCCTCATCTAAGTACGAGAAATCCTTTGATAGAGGATCAATTTTTAGGGGCATAACAACATTTCCTTTGCCCTCACCCTCCACATTCTGCTCACCAACCTCCTTATCTAGAGAAGCCTTGTGTAAATCATGAACATGGGAATCCTCCACAGTCACAACATTCACATTCAAGTTATTGCTAACGTCAGCCTTTGTAGGATCCCTGGCCTCCACTTCAGACTCCTTTTTCTTCAAATTAGCCAATCTCTTCAAAAACCTTCTTGGTTTATCAGCCACATCAACCTTCTTCTAGGCCTCAACCTCATTATCCCCACCAACAACACCTTTATCACTGACCACATCCACCTCTCTTCGAGAAGACCCATCTAACCCTACCACCTTGTCTTCACTCCTAGAAATGGCCAATCTCTTGGGAGCCTTGTTAATTTTGGAGCCTACCACCTTCATCTTCTTTGATCTCAAAGCCAAGCCAACCTCATCCTCATTCCAATCTTCATCCTTGCCTGACAAGCACTCTGACTCTGATGACCTAGAAAGGGCAACAAAATCTTCCCCCTTACTAGTGATGGTGGAGTCCGGAGTCAAAGACTGAGCATGCTCCATAATAAGCAATATAAGCCCTTCATGAAGGATGGCGGCCCTTGTGTTCTTCAAATGGGCATACATAAAGGATTCCAACGAAGATAGAAGAAAATAGGGAAAGGATATGAATAAGCCATGCCTGAAATGATTAATCAAAGTTAAATGGTGACCAAGAAGTGCCTTAAATCTCCCCTCTAGTGTCACGTACTGCACCATCACCTCCATAACCCTAGCCTAGATATTCTTCAGGGATTCTCTATCATAACCCCAATTCTCCAGCTTAAATAATTTTTTTCTCTCACCCTCCTTAAAAAATTGGGTCATGGCCTCCTTTTTTTTTATTCAAGGGGTAAACGCTTTTGAGCCAGAGCTATGAACTAGAATACAACCATTCAACAAGATCACCCCAATGGGGTTTGGGTCATGGCCTCCTAATTACTTTTCTTTTCCTTAAAAAAATTCCTACAGTCGACAAACCCATAACATAAGTAATAAATTCCTCATTCACTTCCACCTCTAGTCCCTTCAACACAAGTTTGTGATTATGCCAGATGGAAACAAACATGGGCAATGAATTTGGGTCATGCCCATGTAATCTCTCCATAAAGGAGTAAAATTTCCATGATTGAGGATGTTCCACAACTTCTTCCTCCTCTGAATATCACCACACGAGTCTCGCTCAACATGACTCTTGTCACCGCCCATGGGTCCTCTAGCAGCAAACACCCAACTCTCGTAGAAAAAAACTAGATACAAATGAAAGAGCGAAACAACACCCACAAAGCATGCCAAATGGGGCGTATTACAATACCATAAAAGTTGTATCATATTATCCAACACCATCAATTCTTAAGATGTTCCTAGCATTCTCGGGAATGATAGATCCCTCCTTCCATGAAAAAAAATTGCTAAGACTGACAGCCACATGTTTGAAGTATAATAACCGTATCTTTGATTAGAAAATCTATGTTCCAACTCGGGGGATGCACTCCATTCAGATAATGAATGACATTCATTGAGTTGCCTTCCACCCAAATATTTGAATACCCTTTTTCAATGGCATACGTAACACTTATGAATGCAGCCTCTACCTCTGCATGATGATTTGTCTGGTTACCCAATGGGAGTGCCACCATGCTAACGAGTCTGCCAAAACTATCTCTTAACACCCCCCCACTTCTAGCAGGCCCAAGATTTTCCTTTGCTACCCCATCAAAGTTAATTGTAATCCACCCTTTCGGTGGAGGTTACCATTTGGTATCTCTCCTTACAATAGTTCTATCACTGGTGTACATGACAGGAATCAAAGAGATTCTCCAATTAGAAATGACCTTTAAGTCATAGCCAGTAAGACACATATTCAGATCACACTTCAGAGAGTCCGCTCTAATGAGAGAAAAATTATCCAAAATAGCTCGATGAATCTTGATAAAAAGGCTATCAACATTAAGCTTAGAGTCCCAAAAAATCCTATTATTTCTTTCTTTCCAAAGTCCCCAAGTAATATGTGGGGCCATAAGATCCCAAAGAGCCTAAAACACAGGAGAGGAAGAAGGGCATGACCACTGTTCAAAAAATGTAACTAAAGAATTCAGAAATATCCATCCCACATCCCAAATAATAAGGAATCTACTCCACAAAGTGAAAGAGTACTCGCATGCAATTAGGATATGAAAAGCATTCTCCCCATTAGCTTCATAGAGAGAAAATCTATTGGGAATGGCACACTGCCTCCTACAAAGATTGTCAATCATAAGAAATTTATCTTATATTATCAGCTAGAAGAAAACACTAACATTAGGGACCAGATATTTATCCCAAAGTCTCCCCCAAAAAGGAAAAGAATCAAGAGCCACCATAGAACTCAAAAAAGAAGAGGCCACCCTAAAGTTTCCACTTGGACAAGGGGCCCAAACAACTCTATCCTGGGTATGTGTAGGATCATGATGGGCCAAAAAGTGGCGATATGATGGGTATGTGTAGGATATGTGGTTTGACATTTTTTAAACCCAAAATTGATGAAACGAAAAGGGTTTTTAAAGGAGATTCTTAGATTTCTACCAATATAAATTATAATTTACTTTGAATTTAATAAATAATTATTATTCATTTTCTATTTGAATTACAACTAGAGTCCTGATTGATAGGTTGTTTGAAAAAAATCTATAGCTTTCAAACATTATCACATTTTTTGAATCCTAAGCATGTGTCACATTCTATGCTTCACATACTATAGGATAAAAAAAAAAAAATTTGAATTTCATGAAGTTTTGACCAAGTTAAGGTGGTCAAACATACGATTTTTTATATTTTTTAAAAGTTGTAATAAAAATTAATTAATTGTTTACTTGGAAAAAAATTACAAAAAATATGCATCACATCAGGACATGAGTCCTCTACTTATATCTAAAATCTTATAAAAAAATATTATCATTTTACTGTGGTTAGGGTGGTTAGAGAAACACCTACTTATT
Organism: Sequoia sempervirens; assembly: GCA_007258455.2. Taxonomy (NCBI): domain Eukaryota; kingdom Viridiplantae; phylum Streptophyta; class Pinopsida; order Cupressales; family Cupressaceae; genus Sequoia; species Sequoia sempervirens. The sequence continues at coordinate 79,073 of VDFB02068540.1, forward strand.
TTTTCCCTAAAATTTAAGTACTACTCCATTGAAATTTCAATTTTTCACCAAATAGATTTTTTTTTTTTAAATAAACCTAGTAGTTTAGAAACTACATTCAATTTTCTACAGATTCAATTGTAACATATTTTTCAAATAATATAGATAATTTATTCAAATTTTTACGTCAAGTTGCCTAACTCTAATTTTTTTAAAAAAAATTCCACTTAAGGGCCTATTTTTTCCATGATGATCTTGCACATACCCTCCTCTTTAGGAAAGAAAGGGAATCAAACACTTCTAAGGAAATCTTTAAGCACCTTCAAAGACGGGTCCCAGGCATCAAAGTTTTTCCAAGCCCCATCCACAATATAATCCACCAGCTTGACACCAAAAAGTTGTTTGTGAAGAGAAGTAATAAGGGGAGCCCATGGAAGGGAGATCAAAGGACAATTCCCACACAAAAAATCTGCCTAAAAAATAATACACTTCCCGTCGCCCAACAACCATTTAACACCTTTAGCAACAACATCTCTGCAAAGTAGAATATTTCTCTAGAAACATGATCGAGAAGGAACCATATAGAAAAAGAGCATATCCCAAGACCTATCCATCCCAAAAAAGTACTTATTACCTGCCACACGAGCCCATACTACGTCCCCATTTAGAAGCCTCCATATATTCTTAGCCAAAAGGGCCTTGTTAAATGAGTTAAGATTTCTAATTCGCAGACCACCCCACTTCTTAGGTTTGCACACCAAATCCTAGGAAACAAGAGGAATCTTTGCTTTAGATTCCACCCGAGACTCATAGCATACAAAGGCAGGTTTTGAAGAGTTACTAAAATGACCTGAATTTCACCTACCTAACTGAGAAGCACACATTTCTAGCTAGCTAATGTCCTACTGAATTTGTCCAAAAAACCCAAGCAAAATGATTTGGGAACCTTGGAAACACACAAAGGAAGACCCAAATACGAGGAGGGAAAATAACCCCAGTTGCAAGACAAAATTTTGGCCACCTTCATTTGTAAACCTTCTGACGTGTGAAAGAAAAAAATCTAACACTTAGGAAGGTTGATCTTATGACCCAAAGCCTTTTCAAAGTCAACCAACAACTTCTTAACCGCCCTTCCTTCCTTGATAGAGGACTCACCCGTCAACATGGTGTCATCGATGAATTGTTGGTGAGTAATCAGAGAACATCTTGAAGAAGGTGAATGACCCTTCACCAAACCAACCTAAAGTGCCTTCGTGATATTATGGCCCAAATCCTCCACCATTAGGATAAACAATAGTGGCAATATAGGGTCACCCTGTTGCATCCCACGTGAGCTCCGAAAGAAAGAAGGGGAATTGTTCACTAGGATGGAAAATGAGGGAGAAGAGATGAGCTGCTCAACCAACTAGATAAATTTCTAACAAAAGCCAAATCTAACCAGGACACTCAGAAGGAATTTCCAACTGACTCTGTCATAGGCTTTAGTAAATCCAGTTTCAAAAAGAACCCCAAATTTTTGGAAAAATAAATGGAATGGGATAGTTCATGAATCATGATAATAGAGTCAAGGATCTACCACCCCTTAACAAAGCCACTTTGCTGATGAGAAATAAGAAGTGGTAAACATTTATGCAGCCTAGTCACAAGAATTTTGGAAAAAAATTATAGATAGAGTTACAAAGGCTAATGGGATGAAAGTCCCTGAAGGACAAAGCATCAGATTTTTTAGGAATCAGGATGATGAAATTAGCATTTATTTCCTTAAGAAAACTTTGAGAACCAAAAAAATCCTTGGAAGCATATATAACATCCTCAGAGACAATCTCCCAACATGACTGAAAAAAAAAGAAGGGAAACCCATCAGGGCTAGGAGCCTTGTTACTTTCAAAAGAAAACACAGCTTCCTCGACTTCCAAGGAAAATGGGATAGAAGTCAAATCCTTATTCAATTGCTTTGACATCAGATTAGAAATAGCTTCCAGGGCCGCGTCCACACTTCCTTGGTCTCAAATTAGGTCGTCTTTCAGGAGGTCTTCAAAAAACCTGGCCGCTGCACCTCGAATATCTTCCTCAGCTTCCAAGAATGACCCTTCCCAATGGATCAAAGAAATTATTTTAGAAACCTTATGCCTCAAGGTAGTGAGGTGAAAAACCATTTAATTTCGGTCCCTTGATTTAAGCCAAATAGCTCTGGACCTTTGTCTCCAGAAATCCTCCTCCTTGGCAATAACATCATGCAACTAGGCCAAAAGACCATCTTCCTAAATCTGAATATCCTCTGATAATCCCTTTAACTGAATAGAAAGCTAAACATCATCTAGTTTTTTAAGAATAGAGCTTTTAGACTCAAAAATATGACCAAAAGACTCCTTATTCCATTTCCTAAGGTTCTTTTTTACAAATTTTAGCTTCTTAGCAACTCTGAACATCCCACTACCATCCACTCTAACTTGCCACCATCTTTGAACACACTTTAAAAAGTGAGGATCCCTGAGCCACATAGCTTCAAATTTGAAAGGAAAATATTTCTTCCTTCAAAACTTATTGGCAACAAAAGAAAGAGGGAAGTGATCTGACCCACACCGCGTAACAGAGGACAATGAACATGCAAAGTCCACAAGACAGGGCGCATAAATCTAATCCCTATCTAGCCTAACTTGAATATTATCTGCTCCTATGCATCGATTTGACCAAGTGAAATTGATGCCATAAAGCTTAACATCAAGTAGGGAATTATCATCCATGAAATTTCTAAGGTCAAATCTACGCTCAGGGTCAGCTTGAGATCCTCCCATTTTCTCATCATCAAATAATGGAGTATTGAAGTCGCCCATCACCAACCAAGGAAAATCCAAAAAAATCATCCTAAGATTACCAAGCTCATCCCAAAGCCTCTTCTTATTTCTTTTTAATTTGGGGGCGTAAACATTAGATATGACCCAAGAGTAAGAATCCTTGAGCCTAGTAAACCTAGTCTCAACGTGGTTGAACCCAACAACAACTTGGGTGCCTCTCAACAACTTAATGTTCCAAAAACTGGCCACTCCACCCGAGGCTCCTTCAGAGCTCACACCATGGAATCCATAGTCTTTAAAAAATAAACTCTTCAAGGATTCCAACTTATCAATCTATATCTTAGTTTCCTAGATTGACAAAATGTCCTACTTATGATCCTAGACAAGATTTTTTAGGAGGTCCTTCTTATGCAGGTTGTTCATCTCCCTGATATTCCAAGAGATGACTTTCATTTTCCAGAGAGGGAAGTTCTCTTAGAGCACAAATCAAAGAGGGTTTTCCAAACCTCTTCCGCAATATCCTGCTTGCACTCCCTCTCCCTGCTCTTCTACATGGAAGGTCTACCTAGGCCCTTAGAATCCAACTTGTAATCCAATTTTTATTTTCTTGTAGTAACGCCTCAAACTGGTTGAGGGATTGGGGAAGAAGAAGATTTCTTATTCTGACCATGCAACTGGGCATAGCCCTCCTCATCCAAACCTATAGAGTTTACCAATTCTAGAATATTAATACCATTCGATGGACCCAAACCCACAAAGGGTGACTTTGGATTCTTCATCTCCTCCACGGGCCTTTTCAGAGAGAAAACCATCTCAGAATTATAGTCCACTTCTTGATTTTTAATAGGTTCCTGACTCTTCACCTCCTCCACAAGTCATTTTGAAAAGAAAATTGTCACAGAAAAAAAGTCCATTTCCTAATTTTTAACAGCCCCTGACTGTTCACCTCCTCCACAAGTCTTATTCGAGAAAGAACCATCTCAGAAATATGGTCCACATCCTAGTCAAAGGATTGGTCAAAAGTAAAATCCTTTGGATCATCCACATCCTTACTAGCCTCAAAAGGAGGAAAATCACATTTCTCAATATTTTCCTCACCCTTTATTCCTTTTCCAACCTCCAAAACCCCTTGGACCCCTTTAGGTTCCTTAATCTTCCAGACCTTAGTTTCCTTGACCGCTTTAGAAGGGACCCCAGAGGCAGGGAAATCTTTAGCCTAGTGACTCATTTTTTTACACTTGAAACAAGAAAACTGGAGGTTCTCAAACACAATGTGTTGTTTCCAAGAACCCACCATGGATTTAAGGAAAAAATACTTAGGAAGAGCCACATCCTGATCAATCATAACACAAAATCTAGCTGCAACAAGCCTCCTCGACCGAGTGGCTTCATCAATGGAAACAATCCAGCTAAAGGAGTTTGCAATCGCCTTAAAAAATTCCTCATCCCAATATTCAAGCGACAGATTCAAAAGCTTAACCCACACCAGTGCAAAATTAGCCAGGAATTTCAATAAATCCATTCCTGGTTCCCACGGTCGCAAAACCAAAGAAAGCCTCCCAAATGACTAGGAACCTTTCATAAAAACCATCCTCAAGTCCTCATCGCATGCGAAGGAAAAGGAAAAGAAACCTTTAGCCATCACAGTGACCTCCACCTCCCCTTTCAATTCCCATTTCTAGAAAACACAAGAATGAAGCTCCTCAATACTCTATCTAGGACCAAGAACTTTGTCGATCAGAGAGAAATCCATATTGGAAATATTATGTTCCATAATAGATTCTAAGATAGAGAATGAGAAAACTCCTTCCTCATTCAAAGAAGACACTAACTTGTCAGCAATGCTCTTACCCTTAAGCTTAGAAGCGAAAAGATCAAACCACCATTGACCCAACAAAAAAGACTTCTCATCCATTCAATTGATATCCACCTATGCCATCCCAATTTGAGACACACCTAGATCCCTAGATGGGACCCACCCATCAGAGCTAGGCACCATGATACCCAAATGACCCAGAATCACCAAATCCTTCAAGGAATCACCACCACAGAGCACCTTGACAAACTCTTCCATACATTTTTCCTTCAAAACTACACCTTTGACCAAAACCTCACCTGAAGACCCACTCTTCCCAAAAGTGACATCTGAGACAAAATCCCCGCTACATGATCCTTCCTTCTCCCCAAATCAATCCAAAAATCCCTGCTCTGTATTCTACCTGAACTGCCATGCGACCAAAAACCCTGTGCCAGAATTCAAATTCAAATTACTCAAGCTTACAACCAAACCATCCTTCACTCCATACTTCTCTCCAACGGACACTCAAACGGTCGCCTCCATTCAAGTCTTCTTCCATTCCATAAATATAATATGTTATCTTCTATTGGTTTCTATGTATTACTACTACCAGTGAATAGGTCTTCCTACTTAATTATATTTACAATATGGGATGTGGCCATTGGATAGTAACACTAGAGTGTATTCTCTCTCCCTAAATTTATACTCTAGAATATTCTTTCCAGTTAGCTATGACATATTTCCAAACAAGTGCATGTATATTTTTTTCTACCTAACATCATCCCCTCTTCAAAACCTTGACTTGTCCTCAAGTTAAGTTTGTGTACAATATTTATTATAGTGTGTTATTCTCACATGATTGATGTAAATTTTAAGAATGTTCCATCTAATGTCTCTAATTTTGTTCACTTGAATAAAAAATGTCATTGATTTTGTATGGTCCTAACTGATGGACTTTGAATTTTCCCTAATTTTTGAACTTTTTGTCATATAATATAATTTTGTCTCAAAGATGAAAGTGTTTTTCCCTTATTTTTCTATTGTACCAAGACTAGTTTCATACATTTTCTACCCATAAGTGTGATTCTGCCAACTTTCTTTCTTCATATAAATTTTCGAACTCTTTTATCCTATGTTTGGAAGATTCTTCCTTAGTGAGCCTTATGGTGGGGTTGAATGGAGGCTTTTGACTATGAATTTAATTGGTAGGATACCTTACATGCTATAGACATGATAAAAATGCATGTGTGATGTGTCTCTTTTATAGGTTGTCCAATAATTCCAAAGTACTAAGGATATATTAATATCCCAATCAATTCTATTTTCATTACACATTTGGGTAAGAGTAATGTCAAGGACCTTATTCAATGCTTCACTCACCACATTCACTTGTGGATTGTAATGGGTACTCTGGATATCTGTAATGATTATGTTTAATAATAATTTTTTACAATCTTATTGATTAAGTGTTTCCCTTGGTCACTTGTGATGCTTAAGTGACATCCAAACCTAGTGATGATATTGTGATATAGGAATTTAGTGCAGTAATGTAGGAAATGTAGTCTTTTGTTGGTTTAGATTTTTCCCACTTGGTTAGCTAGCCAACTTTGGTAATGATGAATCTTTCTTTGGATATTTTTTTCATAGGTTCAATAGGGCCAATGAAATCAATTGCGTAATTATTGAAGGGGTTTTGTGCTAGGATCAATTGGAGGGGGGTTTCATCATGTGTTATGAGGCACATGATTCTATTAGGATATAAGACAAGGGTTTTCAAGATTCCACCTACTACAAGGATATAGAAATGAAAGCTTGGTGTAGAGTATGACACTCTAAAATGTAAAGATATCACAATGAAAACCCAATTTATAGTGACATAGAGCATGATGTGCCTAAAGTAAGAGTAACTCTATAATTATGACGTGGTAACTTAGAATAACAATGTGATATCTATACATGAGCCAATGATATATATTTTATGGTTGCACTATAATATATTTTAGTTTCATTATGTTAGAAAATTATCGTTATCTCAAATTCATCCATAATATATCTAACAATGACTTCAAAAACTCACATGCTTGTGCTACCAATATTTTTTAAAGTATATGTAGTTGCCCTTTTAAAGAGGCCTAGGTTATTTGTAATACTTTTATGGTTACTAACAATTAAGTTTGTGTAATTATTTATTTTTTCAATTAATCATGTGTATTCAAATATGGATAATAATGGTAAAAAATATTTACATTAACAAAAAATCCATAATTTCATACAACATTTTTTATGTTGGAAAGGGAGATCTGAGGCCTAGTGGATAGATCACTATAATAAAACTTTTTTCCAAAAACATGCATCAGGAGAATCTAGACCACAAGGATATGAGATTTACTAACAATCCTGAAGGTGAATCAAGCAATATTGGATCTAGAGTCTCTTTGTTGGAGGTGATGGGGTTGATAGATCGAAAAGTTGATGCAATGATGCATTTGAAAAAACTATGTAAATGCAGCATTTTGAGATGAATTATGATAGATGTTGAAAATAAATAGAAAATTTTATAAACCAAAAGGTAGAAGTCAGACACTGATACACATGTGATTTGAAATTGAGTATATTTTGGGTGGCCTAGGATAGAAGGATTCCCTAGATAAGGGATATATTTCCAAAAACTAACTTCACAAGCCTTAGTTCCCTATTTTGTAGCCTTTATCTTTTGGATCCTATTGTTAAATATTTTTCTGTTACCAAGATAATTCAGATTCCATATCTTGTCAACTTGTAAGGCCTTGATGCATGAATGAGAAATTTTTCATCAATCTTCCTCCAATCTTATTTAGATTTGTAACATACACACATAAAGAGAGGGTAAGGGTTGTTCCATATAGGGGCTTGCATCAGTAAACCCATGTGTTGGTATTTCTAACTCGATAATGGGAAAATTTTATGAAAAGAGAGCATACCCTTTTGAGGGATAGCAACTAAATTATAAAAAAATTGATGAACTAACACTTTGTTTCAAACCATCTCTCATAACTAATATCCTTAATGGACTAAATTCATGACCATCACCTTTAAGGATTCCTTGTTGCATGAATTTATTTGATTTTAGGACCTACAAGTGTGAGTAATCAAAGAAAAATGCATGCATGAACATGAACAAACTCACATAAAACTTGGCATGATACTTCAATGATCAAGTGTTGTAATCATTCTAAAAATTCAGCACTTGACTGCTCTTGGATTGATTTTGAAATATATATTTTTCTCCCCAAAATTATTTATTCTCATGTTAGGATTAAAATGTTGATTCAAATACTATGCATTTATATTAAACTCTTCTAATTTCCCAAAAATTAAGTCTAGATGGCCGACAATTAGAATCTTAAATTTAAATAATAAATTATTGATGCCCACATATTAAAATTTGGGGCCAACTTAAGAGGACTAGAGCACAATGCACCCTAGACTAGATCCCTTATTTTTCAAGATCCAAAGTGTCAGGGGAAAATATTAAATGCATACTTTGGTCTTTCACATTTTATTTTCTAATAAATGTCAAAATGGTCCATGAAATGCATAATTTAGGAAATTAGGTAGATGATTAGGTCCGACAACATAGAGGGGAGAAAAACCTAGTGTTAAACTATCAAGGGTAACAATTTACAACACTACAACATTATATTTCTATAAAAGTATAAAATATATCTAATAGAGTCATATAGGCTTGCAAAAAATCCATATTGACACAATTTGTCACATATCCATAATACAAAGCATATGTTCAAAAATACCACATAGGCATACAAAAAAGGACTTTAGTGTAGTTATTTCTCATTAGGGGAAGGAAATAGATCATGAGCTACCTTTAACTATTGACTAGATGGATATGCATATGATGTTAGTTTCTTTCAAGTGTGCTTACTCATCCTCCTTTCTATACTTCTCTAGATATCCATCTAATAGAATAAAATGTATAGAAATTTATATATATATATATATATATTTATATTGAACTATGTAATGGAATATAACATAATAGTCACTTACCACATATAAATAATCAAGATGTTCATCCACAACAAGGGCACATTCATGATCTAGAGTCTCAAACCCTTGTCACAAGAATTATACTAATTTAGTTATTCTTACATTCCAAACTAAAATTTAATAAATAGAATTAAATGAACTTGATTAAATTTACCTGAGTATGAATATCAAATATTTTATTCAACAAAAAATATTTTAAAACCATCCCCTCTATAGCTGATGGATCTTGTGTAGCTACATCCTAACTAATCTTAGGATCATAAGTAAAAAAAACACCACATGATTTTCAAAAATCAATTGGAACTTGAGACCTAGAAGACTCGCCCACATCACCCTATACTAGAGGCCTCACATACTATATAAGGCCCTGATTGAGTAAGCTAATGGAGACTAAGGTGTCCTCCTCGACATTATCATTCACAATGGAAGGAACAATCACATGCTCCACCATAGGTCTACCAAAGGTATTTGTGCAAGGTTTTGGTCACGTTGTGCCCCTACTATGTCATGTGAAGAGCCCCCATCTCTACCCTAGAAATATAGAAGGTAAAAATAGTTAGGAATCATGCATTAAGGAAACAATCAAAATAGAGTTTCTTCAGAAAGTATTGTGGCACCTCATTATTATTGTATGAAGGCTATTCAAATACTATCCACCACCTAGCCCAAGCATTATTCTTTATCCCTACATGGTGGCACTAATGGATAGGAAACATGCTACATCCAATTTCTAAGGTTTGATTGGTTTGTAGGTAAGTGAAGACGTCACAAAAGTAAGCTTTGTTAATTTTCCTTTTCTTTACTTTCTCATTGGATGGTTTATTTTCATAAATCTATTATTTTTACCTCTTATTGGACCCAAAATTAACTTGTGCACTCACTAATCCTACATGAGACACGATATATTGTAGGGATTTAGTAAAGCTTGTTCTATAAGGGTTCTTTATAGCAAGATCTTTCAACCTTGTCCCTATTTTACCTAGTATGTTTTCTTATGTTCCTAAGATATTTTTAGGAATTGATCGAGGTTCTTGCTATGGTTCTTATTTAGGAGGGTCTCCATGAGGAGATGGTGGAGTATTTTCAACATTTTGGGGATGAAATATCATTTCCTAGAAATTACAACTAGTTTTAATTAAAAAACTAATTTAATCTACAATTTAATAAAAATTTGAAAATAAAAAATTAGAGATACCTACCTCTTTGGCCTCCATGGTTTCTTGGTAGCATCTTGATGAATATTTAACAATTTTGAGGTGAAATATGGCAATGTATTTTGGCGAGCATAGGTTGAGGAGCATAAAATACATAGGTCACAAGTTGAAGAGGAGAAAAATGACAAGAATGTTTGGTTTTTCTTATTTTTATAAAATCATTCACATTTGGAAAGTGCCTAAATTGATGCTCCCCAAATGCTCATCTCAAGCATAAAAACAAAGTCACGTCATTTTTGTGTCACATATTTTTGCATATACCCTACACATAAAGTGCCAAATCATATTATTAGGGGGATTCTTGATTGAGTAATTTGGGGGTGTCTCTTGGTCCATTATTTTGATCTATTTTTCTTGTGATTTTTGTAATGTTAGAAAAGTATCCCTTTTTCTACACTTAATTTGGGAATAATTAATAATAAAATGGGATTAATTATGCCTTAATTTAGTGTTGTAATATGTCTTTCATATTCACATTAAGTTTAGGGTCCTTTTAAATTAAATGGACTTAATTATGTCTTTTTTAGGGTGTTGTGAACTGTATCTATACACTTTCACACTAATCTAGGGATTTATTAATTAATTGAGCTTAATTTTCCTCAATTGTCCCCTTTAATTCAAATCCAAGCCTAATTAAATGTAAATTTTGAGGGATAAAATCTAACATTCATAAATTCCATTACACAAAACCTAATTTTAGGTGTGTATCCTAGGTAGGTGACCTAGGACCCATTTTCCACATGGTGAATGGGTCTTCACTAGGAGCTATGACCCTATTTTTACATAACATTTCACATTTATTGAAGTGTGTCCTAGGCAAGTGGCCTAGGACCCATTCACCAAATGGTGAATGGGTCCTCACTTAGACCTAGGACCCCTCTTTGAAATATGTTTTTACTAGTATTTCAATGATTTAAAATCCATGATTTTATGTCATCTTGTGATATTTGAATTCTTAAAATTAATGATAAGATATGCATAAATACAAGGTTATTTCACTTAGTTTAACCTAAGAATTTTTATGCAAGAATCCTAGTAGAAAACTTATGATCAAGAGAGTATTCATGAGAAATTTATAAGGAATTCAAGGGTAATATTGAAAAAGATTATTGCAGCACTAGTGCATCATGCATGTTTATAGATCTACTGTGTTGATGTAGCATTCAAGATCAATTCACGCATATTCAAAGGCATTGTTCTAATCAAGTTTTATGATCAAGATCTAGATTTATTGAGGCCACTTCATCCTAGATTACAAATTTATCCAAGTTTCAAGTAAGGTGTGGTGAGTTGTGACAATTTGTTCATTCATCATTTCTTTATTCATTGTTTCATTTCAAGGTTTAATTACTAAAATGGGGTTCGAGCAAGGCAAACCCCTTTTCCATAACAATCAAAATTTTCTCTCCTTTGAAGCGTGATTGCAAGTTTTAGGTTCAATATGAATAGGAAAGAAAGATTACAAAGTTGTCAAATTTGCTAAGAAAGTTGTCAAATCATGAAAATTGAGCTACAAGATTTATTTCCAACTTTTTGATAGTGTTCAACTAGGATCTAGGAATGCAGACAAAGAGGAACAGAACCCATAAACAATTTTTTTGGAGCCCTAGACATGACCCATTCGCCATAGGGTGAATCATTCTAAACAAGCACTTTTTGCAATAGGTACACAATATTTGACCCTTTTCTAGATCTACCTTTTCACTGGTATTTTGGTTAGATTTGATTTTTGTTTCTCATTAGCATAATATAGCAAACATATTGAATTAAATTATAGAGCTAAATAGGTGAATCATTTTTTTTTATCTTGATAAACCTATTTTCCTCCTCTTCATTTTGGTGAACCTGACAATCATACACTATATTTTTTTTGAAATTGGAGTGAATTCAAACCCTAGATTTAGGATTTGCATTAGTTTTTTTTGCATTTCATTAGTTTGCATTTCATCTAGGGTTGTCAAAATTGCATTAGTTTTCATTGCATATATGGGTTAAATTTGCATTTATTTCATTGTTTAAATCTGAAAAAATTCAAAAATTTACATGCATATTACATTAATTTTGCATAGTGTTTTCATATTAATTTCCTTTTCATCATTCATATTAAAAAATTAAGTCAAAACTGCATTTCAAAAATTATTATATAGGTAATCATTTTTCCTTCATTTCAATTGCATTTAGACATCAAATTCTAGAAAAAAAATTCATTGAAGTTACAATTTGAAACCAGACACATAAAACATATAAAACAACTCTAAAATTGTATTTTTCACTTTTTTAAAACCTTGATTTGGGACCCATTTGGCCTAGGGTGAATGAGTCCCTATATAGACATTTTAGGAAAAAAAAATGGGTACTTTTTAGTCTCTAGTTTGCATTTCAGTTGCTATTTTCAGAAGTGAGAATTGATTTTATAAAATAGTTTGCTTTTGTATTTAATTTATTACTTATTTAGTTAGATTTTGCAACATTGGGAAAATTAATTCTTGCATATTTCAATTAAAACTAGTATTATATTTCTGCACTTTTCTTTCATTTTCAACATCATTGCATCATTAGATATATTATTTTATATTTTTCAATCATTAGAAAATGAAAACAAAAAATAAAAAACATCAAACAAAACAAATAAAAAATAAATGGTTAACCTTGGAGAACGCATATCATTCAAACCCTTTAGTTGTGATGATTTTGACATGTTAGATGAATCCCTTGAGGACTTCATCTCACCTAGATCATCTAATAAAGTTTTTGCGTAATAGGATACAAGTGTAGACAATCATGAAAATCATAATTGTTCTTGTCCTGATACCACTCCTATTAGTGATGAAGGTATCTTGGTGAAAGAAGATACAATCATTGAGAATCATGAAAGTCTTGTTTTTCCTTCTGCTCCCCCCCTTGGGAATATATTATGACACAAGAAGATGATATCATTTCCACTACTTTACCTAGTCTCAATTCATCTCCCAACACCTCCCCTACTTTTGATAACGCTTTAGTGAAAGAGGACATAATCATGGACAATCATGAAAATAACATTTGTGAAGAGGATATATTGGTGTTAAGAGATCTAACTATTGAGAGTTATAGCATTATTTCTCTCTTTCCTAATGTGCCTAACATTTGGAAAGGTCTACTTGATCAAAAGGATCCAATCATTGGTAAGCATGAAAATCATAGTTATTCTTTTCTTGATGACTCCCTTTTTTGTCATGAAGTTACTTTACAAAATCTAACCATGAAATGTGATGAACCTCTTTTTTACTCCTCTCCTAAAAGCTCTCCTAATAGAGTACAAATTATGGCACAAGAGAATGATATGTTAGAAAATAAGGATGAAATCATGGACAGTGATAATAATCAAATTAGGCCTTTTCATAATACTAATATTGGTTAAGAAGATATTTTGGTGTTAGAAGATCCAATTGATGAGTCATGAGAATCCTATTTGTCTCTCTTCCACTAGGGAAAAAATTATTGAACAAGAGAATGTCATCATTGATCAGCAAGAAATACAACCATTGATAACTCTCTTGTGATGAAGTCATTTTAGAAGAACCAACCTTTGAATGTCACAAACATCTAGTTTTCTACTCTCTTAAAAAATATCCTACTAGGGAAGATATCATGGTGTGTGAAAATGAAAACATTCACACATGTCTTTCAAGCAATAGTAAAGTAGCTTCCTTGGATGAATATGATGAAGTGACATTAGACTCCCCTACACTAAGAGATCATGAAAATACATACAAGAATTTTTATGTTATGCACATTATATATCCCTTGAAGTGATATCCCAAGCATAAAATTATCATTTATCCACCATCACAACAACCACAAGTTAAAAAGAAACTCATGCTTATCTTAGAACCACCTAAAAGGAAAATCAATAATGATAATGTTTTGGAGAAACCGAGTTACAATATTGTTGCTCATGCATATAATACTAGGAACAATCCACAACCAAGAAAAACAACTCCAACATCCCTCCCCTCCCATCACCTCAACCTACAAACTTTAAAAATAAAGTGTATACAATCAAGGGTGACCTTGAACCTGAAAGTTTTTTGCATTTCGAGAAAGAAAAAGAAAAGCATAATGAAGAAGTCACAAAGTTATTGGAAGATGCTTGGAGTTCCTTTTATTTCACACCTACACTCATGGGAGAATACAAGGTCATAACAAAAGAGTTTGAAAAGGGAAAATAAAATGTGGTAATGTCAATATAAAATTTAAAATCGTCCACTTAAACCACTTTAGAAGAAAATACAACATGCATGAAAAACATTGATGAAGTTGATTATGAACAACCACCAAATTTGAAAGAAATGAAAAAGATTTATGGAAGAGATTATGCACTTATGAAACAACTTGGATATAGTGGAAAAGGATGTTGTGCTAGAGAACAAGGTAACTATGTTCCTATAGATCCTAACACACAATAAACAAGTAATGGTCTTGGTTATTATCCCCTGAAAGAAACAAACAAGCCTTCACTCAATGTAAACACTCTTACAAAAGATTCTTCGAAGACAACTTTAACTTTGGTTCATCCTAAACTGATAGATACTACATGTGGGAATATATCTCATTAGATATGCATCAAGTTGATACTTTGTTTAATCATTATAATCAATAACAATATTTTTTGCTCCTTTCCGTGTAATAGTTGTAGGATCATAAAATACTCAATATTGCATGTTCTACATTCATTGCAAATCATTTCCCTATTGCAAGGAGCAAAATATCATCATTCATCTTGGCTCATCCATGTCCCACACTTAGTGGGGGCAATAGGTTAGATAGCCTTGTACTAGCTTTGGTATTTGATGTTGTCTCTTTGGCTACTTGTCTACCTTCCATATTTACTAATCGATATTGGGATACAAAAAACCTTCTATAGGTGACTTGCATGTGGCTTACTGGAATTTTCCATTATTGTATTTTCATGTTTATTTATGTGATTCCATGTGTGTAATGTGATCTCCCATGTTGTTTTTTTTTATGTATCTCTCTCTCTTTTCTGCACTCCTCTATATGTATCTACATTCTTCTCTATTTTGTAAAAAATTTACCATCTTGTTTATTTGTTGTGTGTTTTCCTTTTGAGGATGACACAAGGTGTCGAGACATTTATGTATATTCCATGTTGAACCAAAAGGATTTTTCTTTTTTTTTACTCTCTTTGTGTCTATAATGATGGAGACAAGCCCCCTAACTTGGCCTTGATAAAGTGTTGTAATATGTCTAACATATTCACATTAGGTCTTGGGCCCTTGTGAACTAAATGAGCTTATTGGTGCCTTGTTTGGAGTGTTGTAAAGTGTTGTAACACACTTTCACACTTTTATAGGGTTTTCATTAATAATGGGGATTTTTTATGCTTTAATTGGCCTTATTTTGCATCCACAAACCTCATTTAATGCATGTTTTCAAGGATAATCCCAACAAAAATCATTATCCAATCATAATTCAAGTGTTTTCAACTTGTGTGGCCTATATTTAGTGATCTGTGACTCATTCAACACCTTGGGAAAATTATTTCCACCTAGATTTTTGGGTCTTGAACTTGGTTTTTCACCTTTCTAAGCATTTTTAAAAATGGTCTCACAAAGTATGCCTAGTGGGACTCATTTGCCACCTTGTACAAATGAGTCCCATATGGCCCAAAATAAAAATTAATATAGTTTTTTTGTGGGATTTTATCCACCTAGATTTGTTGTTGGCTTGTACTATTGTAATTTAGGGAATTCTCACATAATTGAGTATAAATACAAGTTTCTTTCACTCATTTTCACCCCAAACATTCAAGTATTCATCCTTATAGAAAGTTTGAGTTCACAGGTGCATTAAAGAATTCACACGATCATTCAAGAGTCTTCAAGGGTAGATTATCAATAATTTTAGAGCATTCATTAAGCATCAAGCATCATGTTTATTTTTGAGCTAACAATTTTTATGTAGGGTTTTATGGTTCAAGCTAGAATTTCATTCAAGATCTATTGCCTTCAAGAAAGATTCAAGGTATACATCCATTGGAACCATTTGACACATGATTGCAACACTTCATTGATAGGTTTTCGTGAGTTGCAACATCATATTTTGTTCATTCATTATTCTCCATTACTATTTCATTCTATTTCAAGGTTTGATTACCAAAATGGGGTTTGACCAAGGCAAACCCCTATCCACTAACCCAAAAAAAAATTTCCCTCTCTTTTGTGTTTGTTTTGTAGGTCTAGGTTGAAGAAGCATTAAAGAGAAAGATTGGAAGAAGTTGTCAAACTTCATAAACTTTAAAAGTTGTCATCAAGCCTTGGAAAACATTAGAGAGCACCTATAGGTTGATTTATAGAGACTCAGATCCAGAAATCAATCAAGAAGGACAGAGTAGACAAAGAAGAGCAGGATTAGACATTGAAGTTTCAAAAAACCCTAACTAGACTAATTCACCACTTCTGCCAAATGAGTCCCTGTTTCAGTCAAAATTATTTTTTTTGTGTATTCAGATACGCATTTGGTAGATTCTATTTCCTCATAGAAATCTATATTTTGGACTCATTCACCCAAATTGGAAAATGAGACCCACTAAGTATTTTAAAGTGAAATTTTTTTAGTGTTTTAGACATCCTTCTAGCCATCTCCATATTTTTAGGTTCATATATTTCATTTTGTAGCTTTTTTTTTTTGTTTCATTTTCATTTCTAGGTCATGTAGTGAAGCTTCACATTGAATTAGGGTTTTTCTTTTCATATTACATTTCAACTTGCATTGCATTTGTCTTTTGAAGTCTCAACTTGGTGTTGAACCCTTTATTAAGTTACAATCAACCCCTTGTACAACCCTATTGCAAGATCTCTTTCTCCTTTGTATTGAGATCTCTAGGGCTATCCTTGAATGCTCTATGTCCTAAAACCATATGATAGCACCATACTACTTTTTCATCATTTCATTTTGGTGAACCTACATTTATAACATAATAATTTTTATTTCGAGTGCATCATCATCCTAGATTTGACTTGCATTAACATTGCATTAGATTTTGCATTGTTTAATTTGCATTCTAGGGTTTCCAATTTTGTATTAGTGAAAGATCATATAGTTTGCATTTTTCCATCTCATTTCACTGAAAATCAAGAAAAATCTACATTTTCACTTAGAATTCAGGCCATATAGCATAAACAACATAAAAATTAATTGAAATTTTATGAAAATTTTTGAAAAAAATCCCTACTAGGAC
This sequence comes from Sequoia sempervirens, assembly GCA_007258455.2. Classification (NCBI taxonomy): domain Eukaryota; kingdom Viridiplantae; phylum Streptophyta; class Pinopsida; order Cupressales; family Cupressaceae; genus Sequoia; species Sequoia sempervirens. The sequence continues at coordinate 96,149 of VDFB02068540.1, forward strand.
TCATTCACCACCTTGGGCGAATTAGTCCTTGTGCATATTCTGTATTGCATTTTTTGGATTTTAAAGTTCTATTTCTGAGTTTCTATTTGTTGTTTATAACTTTTTGTTTCAATTTCTATAATTTCTATTATATTCATTTCACTATTCTTGGCATTCATACATTGCATTAAGTATCCCTTGTATGAGTATTTGGTGTCCTACTACTAATACTATAGTGAGACGAAGTTTGAGACTCATGTCATCCCATGATAGCACCATCATTGTGGATTTTGGGTTGTCTAGCTCTTTCACTCCTAGTATTTACACTAGCACACTAAGTATGGACCATACCCTTAAGAGCTCTTTACCTCAAAGTAGTGTGATGCATGCTGAAACAAAAACTGATAGTATTCCACAAGAAAACATAATTCACATTCATGAATATTTAGAAAACCTCCAAAATCAAGTACAAAATGACAACATTTCAACTACTGCCATCACTATTATAGATAACATTCACTGCATGCTTGAAAGTGAAGATGGACTTGACCTTATTCAAAACATACTTCAAATATTTGGAAAACACCTCACCTCAACCACTAGTTGTCCTTTACCTACAAGAAATGTCACAAGCCAATGAGGAACTCAAATTCCTCCTCCCACAATAGTTGCTTCATGACCTACCTATACCGATCCTCAAGTCACAACAACAATGCAACCAACTAGTAATGTGATTCCTTCCTGGAGTATTTTCGCTAGCATCCCTAATACCTTTGTGACATCACATGTCATATCTCCTACCGTTTTACCACCTATAAGAATTCCATTCACTTGTCCCTCGAACACATACACCCAGTCACCTTTTTCACCTCCATCGCATAACACAAGAAGTGATCCTCTCATAAATCAACTTTTCCAAACTATTTCATCCCTTCAAAAGAAATCTCCACCATCAACCAAAATCAAAATGGACCACCCACATATTATATCATTAGTAGTCCATTGTTCTTAGAGATATTTGGAGCATCGATACCACAAAGTGTAGAGGTGCTAGATTTGAGAAATATGGAGGAAAGGGAGATCTTTCTAACCATGCTAATGGTTATACTACCTTATGTAGTGACTTTTTCCTTGATGATAAAATCTTGGCTAAGATTTTCCATAAGTCCTTGGAGGATACTTCCTTGGAGTGGATTTCTTCTTTATCAAACGACTCAATTCACTCATTTGATGAGATGCAAGAAAAATGATGAAAAGATAACTGACTTTATCTTACACTACCAATCGCTCTATTCCAAAATTGATGACAAGGTTCCCGATCCTCACCTTCAAAATATGTTCATATAAAATTTACAAAGATACAAGACAAGCTTACCATGATCAAATTTCCCTCCTTTATGTATCTGTGTACTACCCTTTGTGATTATTAAAATTCAGTTAGTAGTCGAGATACAAATTCCACTTCTAACTAAACTAGGAAGTTTGAGTCCACAAACCAAAAAAAATCCAAACCTTTTAAGAAACAAAATAAAGGCTTCCTTAAATTCAATCCCCCTCAACAAACAACTCAGAATACCAATAACCAAGTAGCTGCTATTAAAGTTGTAATACCCTTTAGCTATGGGGACAGAAAGAGACAATTCACTTCCTTACCTAATACCCTTCATAATACAATGACACAACTTTTAGAACAAAAAGATGATTACCCTGCCTCTTGTTAAACAACCTGATCCTAGTAAGCCATTACTTCCAAGCTATTGACCAAATTCTTATTTCTATTATCACTGAAAAAATAAAAATGACACAGAATAGTGCAAGCATCTTAAACATCTTGTGCAAGACCTCATTGATTCCAGTCATCTTTATGTTGCAGGTGTTAGTGATCAAGGAAATAAATTTGTTTCCCCTCCTAACCAAAACTTCCAAATGTTTACCAACCCTAAGCCTAACCATAACATTTCATTTGTCAAAGCTAGCAAAACTACAAATAATGATGTGATGAATGTTGATACGTATGATGATAACAATGATTCTATTCAACATGATTCTATAGATAATGATCCTATGGATGCCATACTAGGAGTGATAGATGTCATTCCTCATAAGGGCTGAACGAAAAATCCTCTTAACATTGATTTATCCTCTAAAGATATATTTAAACATGCACTTGATGGTCCTCTTTATATAGTCAGTCATATCTATGACAAGCCCACTAATGGGATACTAATAGATCCTTTCTATGGAGAGAATGTGATCACTGAGGAATTCTTACTTTTGCATGAGCTTTATCAGGATATATATGATAAACTGAAAGCATGGATCAAGATGCATAATGTTTTTTCTTTCCCTACGATGATATCAATCACTCTTCCCTTACAAATTGGAATGAAAACATTAGATATCTCATTGTCCATCATCCCACAGTCGGACCAATTTCGTGGGAATCTAGACTATACATGGCTTCATTCCATGAAATTTTTCCCTGAGGTTGTGCATAAATACTGAAAGTTTCCTTTTGACTATGAAGTTTTTATCATCCATCATAGTGGATTTAACCCATTGTTGTCCAAAGGTAACATTTTGTAATATTTATTTTGGCTCGAGCCTATAGAACCTATAAAACCATGAGAAGACTTCTTTTTCATGTCCTATCAAAATTTCAAGGCAAAGAAGATAGTAGAACTATCCCTTTGAAACATTTCCCCACCCACCACCGAATCTACCATCCTAGATGAAACCATGTTAAGCCTAAATAAATTCCAAACAATCAAGAGAACCCTATGAAAAAACCTTCACCTACCTCTTATAAACAACCAAGAAACAATGAAAACACTCTTGTTATGCCTCCTAGAATAAAACAAGTTTACAAAGTTAAAGAGAAAATGGTTAAATAACCTCTCGTGGTTTCTTTCGTTCCTCCCCTTAGGGAAGAAAATAAATTTATGATTGATCAACACGCTACTACACAAACACAGCTTGAAAATATAACTAAAAGAAATAGAGGTGCTAGAGAGTGTAGGTGTAGATGTTGTGCCCTTTCTCGCAAGTTGATTGAAGAAATAAAAAAGAAAATAAAAATCCAAACATGACTACAGCAATGTACGATGACTCTACTCTCATCCTAAAAGAAAACAATCTAATACAACAACCGCAACAACAATTGAACCCTTCCTTGGACATTATCATTCAACCTCTTGTTGTGATTAATTTAGACAATGATGACAAGGTCGCTAAAATTGATGAAGAGTTGCATAATGAATTGAACACATTGTTTTCCTCTTGCATGAGCTTAAACGATAATTCTCTTAAGAAGAGTATTGAACTTGGTAATGGCCCTAGTTCAGTACTTGTTATTGTCCCTTTGCCTAGTTTCCTGCCTTCAGTATACAATGAACACAATTATGATGCAGATAACCTAGTTTAGGTTGAATTGCATATGCCTTACTAGTATTTTGCATTATTTATTTCTCACTTTTATTTTTATGATTGCATGTGCATAATGTGATCCCCCGTAATTTTTTGTTTGATGTCTCTCTCTCTCTCTCTCTCTCTTTGTGACATTGCTCTATTTTTACCTTCATTCTTCTCTATGTCATAAATCTTTTATGTTTTTTCCTTTTATATTTTTTATTTGTCTTGTGTTTTCCTTGTTCGAGACATTCATGTCTCTTCCAAAGTTGATCCAAAAGGCTTTTCCTTTTCTTTTTTTTTCTTTATATTTTTCTTGCGTTTTCCTTTTGGGGATGATGCAAGGCATCAAAATAAATTCATGTTTCTTCCATGTTGACCCATAAGGTTTTATTTGTTTTCTAGATATCTTTGTGTCATTCTTCCAGTTCTATGAGTATTTTGGGAATGATGACAATTCTCATTATCTAAAAATACTATGGCAAGAACATATTGACCCCAAATCCATAGATACCTTATGTGTTTGGATTTCTATTTTGGGGAAAACCCTAGTACCCCTCCGTTTATGCTATGCTTTCTGTTGATACTTTCTCATGTTGTTAGACTTATGTTGTTTTGTTGGATATTTGGATCGCTGATTTTGAGCGATGATGGATTATTGTATGACATGATGATACTCTGTGTGATGTTTATTGTTTTCAGACATGACATGATTTAGCGTAGATGCTTAATTTCAGTTGTTATGGTTATGCATATGCTTATGATGGACTAACAACATGTATTGAGTCAGTCTTCTATGAGTGTATTGGTGTGGAGAACAGAATCACATCACTCGCTTGCGAGTGCCCTGTGATATCTGTGATTTTCTCCGCACGGTGTGCCTGTTTACTGCTTTATATATATATATACATGTACATTGTTTGCTTGGTTGCAGGATTTACAGGTACATGACACCGACTCCACCTGTGTAATCAGGTCTGAGCGTGTCAAGACTCAACGGAATTGTTGAAAGGGAGATAGTAGTTAGGTTAATCCTAGTCCAGTCTTTAACCCTAGTCTTAGTATAATTTCAGTTTTCAGTTTTGAGTCGTAGGTTGTGATGTGTTTCGGTTGGTTAAAATTATTTCGAAAAGGTAAATTTTCTTATGTTTAATATTGGTTATTGTGTTTTATTTATTTTATTAAATTAATATTTAAACATAATTGAAATTTATTTATTTAATTATTTAATACGTTAGTTAGTTTAATTAGTTAAATAGTTATTCTTTAAAAGGATTTAACTATTTAATTAAATAAATTAATTAATCAGATTAAATTATTAAATGCATAAATTATATTGTGTTTAAATAGATTAGAAAATTAGAAAATAAATTAAATTAGAATATGCATGTGAAATGAGTTTTAAATTTTAAATTAAATAAAATTAATTAAATTGCATGTGTTTGAAAGAAAATTGATTTCAAATTTTAAATTGAATAAATTAAATGCATGCAAAATTGAAATGGCAAAAACTGCCGAGAGGTGGAGAAGATATTTTCTCAACAACCTCTCGACAAGTGTATGAGTGCCATAATGGCAAAGGTTGTTAAAATTTTCTTTCACGGAGGATATTGAGGATCTGGGTTTTGTACGGGGATATTCTACTGCCTCGGGGAAATTTTTTTCTGGGCACAGACAAAAAAAAAATTCTTTACTGTGAAAAATTTCTATATTCTTAAGATTGGTTATCTCTCTGGGGTTATTATATTCTTTGTGGAAGTTATTTTGTTGGAGAGGTTTGTTTGATTGGATATTGGTGGATCTCGGGATTCTTGGAGAAGCTTTTGGATTTTACTATTTACAGGAAGAGGTTACACTTCTACAGATCTTCAAACACTGGACATTAGGTATTCTTCTTGTTTTTGTTTTATTATTTTATTTCTTTGTAAAAACCTTCTGTTAATTACTCAAATTTCAAGAATCAAGATTGAAAAAACATGAAAGAAAATTTAAAAGAAAATGTTGTTGGTTCAGATTTTACAGTAAAATTTCTGTTCTTGATTGTTTGAGAAAAGAAGCTTTTCTTTGAAGAATCTTGTTAAAAAAAATATATATATTATTTTATTAGAAATTACTGCTATTATTTGGTATAAATTTATTCTGGTTATCAAATGTATGCAGAAAGAAAGAAAATAATTTTCCCTTCTTTTCCTGTAAATTGATACAATACAGTGAAATTTCTGTGCATTTATATCTTTTTAATATATTAATTGTTTTAAAAAAAAATATATTATATTGAAGAAATTGTGAAAATTATTGTTTTTGGAAATCCGCCGTACGGAATAAATTCCGTAGACGGAATTTCGTTTTAAAGATTTTACGTTAAAAATAGCGGATTAAAAATCCGCGTTAAAATTTCTGTTCAGATTTTATTTTATTTTTAAAAAAATTACACAGGGACTGGGGAGGGCCGAAACCCTCCCCTTACCCTGTTTAGGGAGCCGCAGCCCCCACGGCTGCGCACAGCAGCCACCAGGGCTGCGGGCGCAGCCCTGGTGAGGGCTGCTAGGCGCAGCCCTAAGGGCCGCGCGGGCTGGGGAATTAACCCCATTAAACTTTATTTGGATTGTTGTTTTTTTTTTAAATAAAAACAAAAACGAAATCTGTATTTCGTAATTTTAAACTGTTAAAGAAATTCGATGTTTAATATTTCATTTTAATTAATGAAATCCGAATTTTATTATTATATGAGTTTGTAATATAAATAATCACTTATTATAATTATATAAGAAATAATGTTTTTATTATGAGGGATTATTAGAAAAGTAAATATGTATTTATGAGATTAGTATTATTATTTTTATAATATCATTTATATTTTTGCATTTGTTTAAATGTTTTTATATAAATATTTGTTTTAATTAAATGTCTAGATGTATAGATATTTATATTCATAAAGATATTGGAATTGTGAAAGTGGTTTAATATGTTTATTTGTAGAATTTGAGGAAATTAGAAGAATGATATGAAACAAACAGTAACATTTATCGATTTCAAAATTAATCATTTATTTAAGTAATTTGCAAATATGTTTCATTCAAAACATTTATATATGGATTTAAAATATCCAAATGATAGATATGTATTCCCATTTGCTTTAAATTATTTCATTATCTTCTGTGATTGGGCAAGTTTGGGAAAAGTCTCTGAAACAAAACAAGTCTTCCAGATCAACTGGGTTAAAAGGGTACTATTGTTTTTCTAAATATTTCCTTATGACTTGTAAATTATTGTGCATATGGTAAACCCTAGTCCTGAAAATCTAGTACCCATGTTATGTTTAGGGGAGTGGCTAGTCGTAAGGGCCGACGCACAAAGTGGTGTCAGGGTAACTTACGATTAGTTAAGTAAGATAGTGGAAACTAAAGAACACAGTAGATAGAATTAAAACATGTAATAAGATGCTTATGCCTCGCTTATGACTTATAAGCTTCTACAGTTATGAGTATAAGTCGAGAAGGCCTGGAATGGCAAATCAATGTCTCGTTTTCTTAAGGGACATTTGATTCCACAACTGATTGCAATAGGGGCCGGGTTTCGTAAGAGGTTACCAGGGTAACCCAAGGATTGGGGGCCGGGACCTAGGAAGAAACACCAGGGTAACCATTGCATCGTTGTGATGACACTCCACCTAGAATAACAGTTAAACCTTGTGTTTGTGTTTCAAATCAATTGTCAAATCTGGAAGCAATGTAACCAATAGTGTGTTTGTACTAGTGTCTAGGGTTAGTAGATTTGGTCTAGGTAGCCTTATTACTATCTCCTAGCACGGGGGGTGGACCTACGGGTACCACATGGTTGGGTGGAACGTGCACCTTACTCCGTTGGGTCCCCAGTATGTTCGTTGCATTGAGCGCTTCATGGATGGAGAGCTCGCACTTGGATTCCTTCTATTTTCTTCTTCATTGTATCTTGTAAACATGTATTTGAAAACATCCCTCATTTGTATAAGAGGAGATCATTTGTAAAATTGTAACTGTTATTTGAACTATCTCATCAGATGGATGAGCAATGTAACATCTTATTAATGCAATGTATGGAAACGTATTTGTACCTTATTATATCTTGTATGAGAATTTAAATGATTATGCAATGTTTACTTTATATTATGTTTTTAATTGGGAGCAATACGAAATACTTAAGTCGCTTATGGAAAACTTAAAGTAGTGTAACGTCATTGTAACCTAAGAATGTATGCAACTAATTAACATATTATTAACACTTTAAAAAAAAATTTATTACACTTTTATATCATCATTGCATCATTCTTAGGTTAATTAGACGGGGCATTACAAACCCTCTCTTTTCTTTTCTTTTGCATGACATAGCTTTACTCGGAAACATATGACTTGCATATGGGTTTCCAAGTTGGCTCTCATTTCTTCTTTATTGTTCGCATTTATCATTTTCTACTTTAAAGTAATTGCTCACAGTATGGTGTTTAGCAATTTCTTTAAAGTGGGGGCATACATTGGCATTATTATTTTTCATTTTTCCTTTTCATGGTTCATGGTGTAGTCTTCTTATTTTATATGATGTGTTTTTTTATTTGTGGTTGACATTGGGTATGATGTCCTTCAAGAGTGTGATCTCTCTTAGAATATTACATTCCTCTAAGTGGCTTGATGCGATACATTTCATCCACTAAATTATCTATCTTTTATTCTTTGATTGGTCCTCTCTTGGAGAAATTATGCACAATGTTCCCTAAGTAAATACCTCACATAAACTAAGAAAGACTCCCTTCAACATTCTGTATTTTATCATTTGCTTTATTTCAGTTATATGGCCACCTTGCATAACACAACTTGAATTCCTATGGAGCCATCTTTTTTTTTCATGAGTTCCAAGCATACAAATCTTTGCTTGTCTCATGAAGCTCAAAAAACATTTATTGTGTGGTTCATTATCAAAGGTATCAGGAGGTATAAATTTTTATGGTTTGATGGGAATCCAAATGAGGGCATGAATTTCCCTTATCCACTTGCATGTGTGTGTGAGTGCATACTGACCATGAGTGTATGTGTCTCACCTTCTTAGACTTCTCACCCAATGGACAACCTAGAGTTATGTTGAATTAGAGTGAGTATGCATTTTTCAAACAAACAACCTAGATCTAATCCACATCACATTGGAAAAATGGTCGAAGCTTGATCTACCCCTTTTTATTTTTCATGTTGTTTCATTTTCTTTATGTCTTTGAAAGTGTGCTTGTGCCTTGTTGTTGTTCTTTATATCATTTTCATGTGTGTTCTTTTTTTCCTATGTTATTTTTCCATAGTACCTTGGTCTTGGGGGCTTGTGCAACCCCCTTGATCATGGCCATCCTATCTTACTAGCATTGGTGCATCTAAACCCCTCTTGATGATGACCATCCTATCTTGTTGGCGTCAGTGTATTTGGTATACTTTAGTGTGATTTTGAAGCAATTTCATCCTCTCACTAAAGTAGGGTGTAGATGTAATGATGGAAAAAGGTCCCCCCCAACCTGGCCTTGATTTAGTGTTGTAATATGTCTAACATATTTACATTAGGTCTTGGGTCCTTGTGAACTAAATGAGCTTATTAGTGCCATGTTTAGAGTGTTGTAACACAATTTCACACTTTTCTAGGGTTTTCATTGAAAAATGGCCTTATTTTGCATCCAAAAACCTTATTTAAAGCATATTTATGAGGATAATCTAAAAAAAAATCATTACCCAGTCATAATTCAGGTGTTTTCAGCTTGTGTGTCCTAGATTTAGTGATTTGGGACTCATTTTCCACCTTGGGTGAGTGAGCGCTACCTAGGTTTTTGAATCTTGAACCTGGTTTCACACCTTGCTAAGAACTTTTAAAAATGGTCCCAAAAGTTATGCATTGTGGGACTCATTCACCACCTTGAGTGAACAAGTCCCATGTAACTCAAAATAAAAAATAATTCAAATTTTTGGAAGTATTTTATCCTCCTAGATCTAATTTCAGCTTGTAGTGTTGTAATTTCAGGAATTCTTGCATAATTGAGTATCAATACAAGTTTCTTTCACTCATTTTCACCCCAAGCATTCAAGTATTCATCCTTATATCAAGTTTGAGTTCACAAGTGCATTCAAGAATTCACAAGAGGATTCAAGAGTCTTTAGGGGAATATTATTAAGGATTTTAGAGCATTCTTCAAGCATCAAGCATCATGTCAAGGACTTCATGCATCATGTTTTTTTTTTAGCTAACAATTGTGATGTAGGGTTTTATGATTAAAACTAGCATTTCATTCAAGATCTATCACCTTCAAGAAAGAGTCTAGGTATACATCTATTAGATCCATGTCACACATGTTTGCAACACTTCATTGATAGGGTTTGGTGAGTTGCAACATCATATTTTGTTCATTCATCATTCTCCATTACTATTTCATTCTATTTCAAGGTTTGATTACCAAAATGGGGTTTGACCAAGGAAAACCCCTATCCACTAACCCAAAAATATTTTTCCCTCTCTTTTTTGTGTGTTTTGCAGGTCTAGGTTGAGGAAACATTGAAGAGCAATATTGGAAGAAGTTTTCAAAGTTGTCATGAAGCCTTGGAGAACATTGGAGAGCACCTATAGGTTGATTTACAAAGATTTAGATCCATAAATCAATTAGGAAGGATATGATAGAAAAAGAAGAGTAGGATTAGACTTTGAAGTTTCAGAAAACTCTAACTAGATTGATTCACCACTTCTAGCAAATGAGTCCTATTTTCAATCAAAATTTAGATTTTTGTAGATTCACATACCCATTTGGTAGATTCATGTTTCTCCACAAAAATCCAAATTTTGGACTAATTCACCCTACTTGGAGAATGAGTCCCACTTAGAATTAAAGGTATAAATTCTACTGTTTCATACCTCCTTCCAACCATATCTAAATGTCCAAGTGCATACATTTCATTATGTAGCTTTTTGTTTTGTTTCATTTTCAGTTCTAGGTCATTTAGTGAAGCTTTACATTGAATTAGGGTTTTGCATTTCATCTTACATTTCAACTTGCATTGCATTTTCCTTTCAAAGTCTCAACTTGGTGGTGAACCCTTTATTAACTTACAATCATCCCCTAGGAAAACCCTATTACAAGATCTCTTTCTTCTTTACATGGAGATCTCTAGGGTTATCCTTGAATGAAATTGGAAAGTGGGTGTGCTCTATGTCCTAAAACCATATGATAACACTATACCAACTAAAGATATACTAACCCTAAATCCATAGATCCCTTATGTAGTTTTGCTGGCAACCCCTCCCTTCTTTTTTGTGACGTAGCTTTATTTTAGAAACATATGACTCGGCATAGGGATTTATGATGAATCTCTCATGTATTAGGAGTTAATATTGTCTACTTTAAAGCAATTTCTCACAATAGTGTTAGGAACTATGTTAATGTGAGGGCATACATCAATAATAACTTTCAACATTTTTCATGTTTCATGGTGCGATTTTATTTTTTCCTAAGATGCACCCTTTTCTTGGTGGTGACATTAGGTTTGATTTCCTTCAAGAGTGTGATATTTCTTAGTGTATTGCATTCCTCTTAGTGGTGATGCGACACACTACATTCCCTAAGTTGTGAAACTTTTATTCTTGACTTTTCTTCCCTTAGAGACATTAGGCATGATGATCCGTATGAAGAAGACCTTACACAAAAAAAATAAGATCACCTTGCACAAAAACTAATATATATATAATGTTGATAAGTGTTTTTCCTAACATAGCTTGCTAACCTTATGAAGCTTGAACTCTTGATAAAAGGACACCTAGCATAACACACCTTGCTTTCCTGTAGAGCCTTGCATTATGGTACCTTATTAAAGTTATCAGAAGGAAAAATTTGATATGGTATGGGATCCTAATATGATTCTCCAAATTTCCACCCCTTTTTTGGTTTTTTTTTGTGCCAAGTATGAAGTTATTAGAGGGATAGATTTGGTATGGTTAGTATGATGAAAATACAACACAAATTAATGAATTTCTCATTGTACAATGAGAGTTGTCATAGAGGCATGACTTTCTCACTAAGCCACTTTATTGGAAGTCTCACCTAATAGACAACTTTAAGTTCTGCTACCTCAGAGTGAGTGCAAACTGAAAGCTTAGATATGTTCAACATCACATTGGACAATCTAGGCATGATCTTTTTGGTCTTTGATTTTTTATGATTGTGTAGCTTTCTCATTGTTGCATACATATGTGTCTTGAATTTTTACTTTAGTGTGAGTTTAAAATGGGGTCATACTCTCACTAAAGTGGGAAAAAAATGTAGTGTCAGATAAAGTATCCCTTTTTCCCCATTTAATTTGGGAATATTTAATAGTAAAATAGGCTTAATTATTCCTTAATTTAGTGTTGTAATATGTATAATTTCATATTCACATTAAGCTTAGGGACCTTTTAAATTAAATGGACTTAATTGTGCCTTATTTGGGGTGTTCTAAAGCATATATTTACAATTTCACACTAATCTAGGGGTTTATTATTTAATTGAGCTTAATTTTCCTCAATTGGCCCCTTTTGTTTAAATCCAAGCCTAGTTAAATGAAAATTCTGAGGGATAAAACCAGACATTCATAAATTCCATTACACAACACTTAATTTTAGAAGGTGTGTGTCCTAGGTAGGTGACCTAGGACCCATTCACCACATGGAAAATGGGTCCTCACTGGTTCTATGATGTTATTTTTACATAACATTTCACATTTCTCGAAGTGTGTCTTAGGTAAGTGGCCTAGGACCCATTTTCCACATGGAAAATGGGTCATCACTTATACATAGGACTCCTCTTTGAAATATGATTTTGGTGGAATTTTAATGAATTCAAATCCATAATTTGATGTCGGCTTGTCATAATTGAATTTCAGGTATTAATGATAAGATACTTATATATACAAGGTTATTTCACTTAGTTTCATCGGATAATTTTTAAGAAAGAATCCTAATAGAAAAATTATGATCAAGAGAGCATTCAAGGGCATATTTGAAGGATATTATTGCAGCAATCAAGATTCCTATTGTCATTTCAAATATTTAGTGCATCATGCATGTTGTTGAGCTAATGTCTTGATGTACCATTCAAGATCAGTTGAAGCATATTCAAAGGAAATGTTCTAATAAATTTTTATGATTAGGGTATGTGCAAGATCATGATGGACCAAAAAGTGGTGATATGATGGGAATTTGTAGGGTATGTGGCTGACAACTTTTTTTTTACCGAAAATTGATGAAAAGAAAAGGGCTTTTAGAGGAGGTTATTATATTTCCACCAATATCAATTATGCTTTACTTTGAATTTAATAAATAAGTATTATTTATTTTCTATTTGAATTATGACTAAAGTCTTGATTGATAGGCTAATTGAAAACATCTATATCTTTCAAATGATATCACATTTTGAATTCAAAATATGTGTCACATTCTATGATTTGCATACTATAAGATTAAAAGAGATGAATTTCATGAAGTTTTGACCAAGTTAAGGTGGTCAAACACAATGAAGTTTTTAAAAGTTGTAAAAAATTCATAATTAATTATTTACATGAAAAAATTATAAAAAATATGCATCACATTGGGAAATGAGTCTACTTATATCTAAAATTTATAAAAAAATATTAGTTTATTGTGGTTAGGGTGGTTAGATAGACACCTACTTCTTATTTTTTCCCTGAAATTTAAGTACTACTTGCATTGAAATTTCAAATTTCACCAAATAGATTTAAAAAAATAAAAACTAAAAATAGTATTTTAGAAACTACATTGAATTTTCTATAGATTCTATTCTTACATATTTTTACATCAAGTTGCCTAACTTTGATTTTTTTTAATTTTTTGCCACTTGGGGGCTTGTTTTTTCCATGATGATCCTGCACATACCCATCAAGATCTACATTTATTGAGGTTACTTCATGCTATATTGCATATTTATCCAAGTCTCAACTAAGGTGTGGTGAGTTGTGACATTGTTTATTCATTGATCATTCCTTTATGCATTGTTTCATTTCAAGGTTTAATTGCCAAAATGAGGTTTGACCAAGGAAAACACATATTCCCTAACAAAAATAATTTTCTATCCTTTGATGTGTGATTGCAAGTTTCAGGTTGAAAATCAATTGGAGAAGAAAATTGGAAAAAATTTCAAAGTTTTGAAGAAAGTTGTTAAATAAAAAAAAATGAGCTACAAGATTTATTTCTAGCTTTTCGATAGTGTTCAACTAGGATTGAGGAGTGTAGACTGAGAGGAAAAAAACCCAAATTTTTTTTTTCAAAGCCCTATCCAGGATCCATTTTCCATAGGGCGAATGAGTCCTTAGTGAGGTCCAAAAAAGCAATTTTCGCAATAGGTACACAAAATTTAACCCTTTCTAGATCTGCCTTTTTACTAGTACTTGGGATAGATTTGATGTATGTTTCTCATTAGCATAATATAGAAAACATATTGAATGAAATTATAGAGTAAAATAGGTGAATCATTTTGTTTCATCTTGATAAACCTATTTTCCTCCTTTTCAATTTTATTTTTTCTATGGATCATTCTAAGGTTCCTTTGCTATCATTATATAAATGTTCAACATGGAATGAACATGCATGAAGTGCTCTTGGTTTTCTTTTTAACCTAGTTTCTGAAGATTTATTATTTCAAGATTTAACCTAGTAAAAGTTTATCAAATTGATAATTAACTAATGAGCCTTGATCCTAAGAACTTTGAAAACATACAAGACTAAGGCTAACGATCTAAGGGAGAATTATAAATAATTTTGAATTGAAAATAAGGATATTAAGTTGATCTATAATACATTGAAAAAAATTCATCCTGATTATGCTTCTTTTTCTTCTAGATTTCATGCGAATAGGTTGAATATAGGGTTTTCATATACTACACCTCCATTTCCATATTTTTTTGAGATGTTAATACATGAGAAACAAAATCTTCTATCGATGGGTCTCATCAAATCATCTAAATATTAGGCATTTCTAGTTATTCAAGTGAAGGAATCATATCATTTTGATAAGAAATCAGAGAAATAAAAGAAAAATCCACATTTAAATTAACCAAAGAATCTATCCTCTTCTATAGAGAAATAATCTAAGAAGGGGAAGCCTACCTTTTCATATTGCAATAATCTTGGGCATGATGAACATTCTTGTTATAAGAAGGATATTGATAAATTAAAACATCTCAAAAAAAGAATCATATTAATTTACCTTATAGAATGTCTGAGTCAACTTCTTCTTCTTCAAACATGTACACTAAGGAAAAAGGTCATACTGGTTTGGTTACTACATTAGGAAGAAAAGGCACAACCCTTTATGCTCTTGGATGTCTTGTCTTAGGGAGCTAACTTTTAGATTTAGGAGTACCTTATCACATGGCATATTTGAAGTCTATATTCTCTTCTTTTGAGCTTTATGCTATGTCTCCTATATTTATGGAAAACAATACATATATATGTGTAATTAGGAAGGGATCTATTGCTATTGGGGAGGTCAATTTCAATGATATTTTAATTTTGGTCTCTTTTCATTCACTGTAGTAAGATCTACATCATCTTCTAGCTACATCTACTTGGGATGCATACCTAATAAAAATTGGAGGTTTTTTTTTAGTCCCATATTTTGGATTTTGGAGATATCTTTAATTGCATACATCTTCTCTTTCATAAAGATGATCCTTCTTTAGTTGTTGTTAGGGAAAACCTTGGCCCTCTTGTTCATTCACTACATGATCATTCTTTGCAGTTTGATGTGAGTGGATACTTTTGGATAGTATTTGGATGAGGCTTCTTTCTCTTTAGATAACATATCCTTGTATTTTGATTGCATTCTACATCCATCTCTAGGAGATTTTAGATTGTCCTCTTTTGTAGTGTGGCCTAGAATGCTTGCTTGGAGGCGTCAAAATTTTAACAATTACATAGAGACACTTGAGTGTGGTTGAGAGAAATCACATATCATCCATGTTCCCACATCTTAATTTCAAGAATGGTAAGACATCCTACATACTATTCTAGTAGTGTTTCTTCCTTTGGGGAGGAATATTGTTTGGCTAGATTGCATCATCTTCAGTAGTCAATGTCAAGCTTCTACCATTGCAACAAACTCACAATTTAGGTGGGTAGTATGTTTCTTATTCTTCTCTCTTATGGTGGGTATTTTTTCTTGAATGGGGTTTTGTTCCTCTCATTCATCATTAGAAGCATTGTGTATTTCATCTCTCATTTGGGAGGATTTTTGTCCCACTATGTTTTCTCCTTTTCTCTATTTCCGAGAGATTGAATTTTTACATGGGTTCCTAACATGGCCTCATGGTTGAACCCATCTTTGAATCATATGCATAATAACATACTCCCTAATTTTAACTTAAGGGGGGTCTTGGTGTAGTGAGTCCTTTTACCTATCTAGTTGTCTAATAGGTCCTATTTAGATGTTAATCCCACTTAGGTCCTATGTGTATTTTGTAGAAGTCTTATTTATGTAGATAAGATCTTATCATACCTTATTTAGTTAGCTTTTATTTAATGCTTATTTCCTAGGTCATTTAATAATGTTCAAGTAGTTGTATCATTATATAAGATTAAGACACATGTCAAGATCTTGTCTAATCCTATCTCACAACTTTCCTTTATAACCAAGGAATTATATGTACATCCTAATTCAATCCAGTCAGTCCAATACAACTACAGTGTTGAATATTGTATATTTGCTATAATCTTGCATCCATTATTGTAAATTAATGTTCTTTATTTTCTATCTTGTAGAAGAATATTGTTGGTTTTTGTAGGCAATCCTAGATGCTTGAGTCATTAAGTAACTTGAACACGCCTTAGATAGGGGAACCTAAATTAGAGTCTACTGTCCTAAAGGGACACTAGCACCCAATTAGGACCCTAGCACCTTAGTTGCACCTAGATTCCTCAATAGTCTAGGGTTCCCAATTTGGTAATAGGCACCCTATTTTTTACAAATCATTCTTATACACTAAAAAATGAGCTACTAAATGCATAGAAATTGAAAGTATGACTAACCTCTTGTGTTTGCACTCCCTACACAATGGGATCTCCCGAGGCCTATAGCATGATCACATAATATGGTTATCCTCATGGAATATTCACTCCTAAGGATACTTAGACCCCCTCAAGATGCTCTCAAATTGAAAAGTCATATTCAATGGTGAAAATGTTAATTTCTTTACTATTTATAATAAATACAAAGAATGCAAAACATGTTTTTCCCTTCTCTTTCATTCAAACCATTGTTCATTGAAGTCATCACAATATGGGATTGGAAGCTCCTATATTCAGATAATCTATTGTGATAGAATCCTAGTTCTACCCTTGTTCTTCTCCAATTCATTATATCTTAAAATGTTGTTTCAATAAATGACCCTACCAAAAGTATTTTCATCAAAACCCTAAATAGTTTGATCTGGAAAGATCTCTTCCTTGTTCCTACATCCAAAAAGAAATAAAAAATAGGGGGGCATATATATACCCACAAATTTCATTCTCCTTAGAATTTTTGGGACTAACACATTTATTTGTTTTTGTAGGACAATTCTAGTTTTGTGACAAGTAGATTTTTTAGGATTTGGTTCCTAATTTTATTATTTTACTGGTAACTACATTGGGGGCTTCATTCTCTCACTTGTGAATGTTTTACACTCTCTATAGTATCCTTTTTGTGTTTTTTTTTTGTTTTATAATTTACTTTCTTTTAATTTAGCTATAATATTCCTATAATGTCATATGATTTCTAAAGTGGGAGCTAAATGTAGCATCATAAATAATGCTCCTTGAGGGTGAAATCCTATTTTCATGCTTATTTGGTGCTTTCTTTGGTATCCACCACTTTATTAATTTTTGTATCACTTCCTTGTGTTGACCTCACCTTCCAACTCAATATAATGTTCTAATACTATCTTGAAAATACCTTGTTAATGACATTGTATCTTTTAAGTTGAGACACATTCTTAAATTTTAGGAAATTACTAAGTCAAGGGACCTCAAACATATAATGCACACTTTAATGAGTGTAAAACACTTG